>PVJC01006458.1:0-54922 GCA_004026665.1 Murina feae
TGAGCACAGGACAGGGATACAGGGGCTGTGGCAAAGAAAAGAGTCTGGTGGGAGCCCCTGGGACACAGAGGAAGGGAAAAGAGGTTGTGGACAGAAATATAGATGGTAAATTCAGAATGATATGCCCTTCTTCCTCACACTTCTCAGGACAACCCAGGGAGGAAAGAGGATCAAATAACATCAAAAATAAGAACTGGTCTAGCCGGTGTGGCTCAGTGGTTGAGCGTCAACCTATGAACCAGGAGGTCATGGTTCAAGTCCCAGTCAGGGCACATGCCCAGGTTGCAGGCTCAATCCCCAGTAGGGGGCGTGCAGGAGGCAGCTGATCATTGATTCTCATCATTGATATCTCTCTCTCTCTCTCTCTCTCTCTCTCTCTCCCCCTCCCTCTCTGAAATCAATAAAAATATTTTTTAAATTAAAAAACAAGAACTGTGAAAATCAAGTGATGACGATGGCCTGACCCATCACCAACCCACTGGCTGCCATTGGAGGAGACCTATTCCCCATCACAAAAGAGAAAAAGCAATAGTCAGCACTTTGTGGCGGGAATAAATATGCATTTCAGAGTCCCCAGCAAGTTGTGACCAAGTCTCTTTTCCTTCCTGATATTCAGGCTTCTGGGTTTTTATTGTTCCCAATTGATTTATAGATGCAATAAAAATAAATATGAGAGGCAATGGATTTGTCCTAGGTGAAAAAGAAGACATCAGCAAGTTTCAAATATATCTAGGGCTTTTACTTCTACTTGGACTTTTATGTTTGGAAAATTAAATATATTAAGTGTTAGGACAACTATAATTATTAGTCACTCCAACATCAAAACCGTTAAAGCAAGAGATAAAGGTCTTTGCCTATGAAGTAAAGTGAGAATGGAAACAGTTACTGGAATAATGCAAGGCTCCCTATGTTCATTTTTCTCCATTTTCTGCCAGTTTCTGGAAACTGACAATTTGGCCAAAATGACACCTTTAGAGATTCATGTTTCATCTGCTTCCAGAATGACATTTGAGTGCCATTGTGGATGTGTTTCTTCTGACACTATGCCCTAAAGTAGTGTTAGGTCAAACTATTTCTTTCATCTGATTTTAAAACTACACATGCTTTTTGTGAGAAAAAAAAATAGTCCAGACTTCAATTCCTTGGGGCAATTGGTTACTCAGGAGTATTTTTTGCATGGCTGGTGTGGCTCAGTGGTTGAGCATTGAGCTATAAACCAGAAGGTCATGGTTTGATTCCCCGTCAGGACACATGCCTGGGTTGTGGGCTCAGTCCCTAGTGTGGAGTATGCAAGAGACATCCAATCAATTATTCCCTCATCACTGATATTTCTATCTCTCTTCCTCTCCCTTCCTGTCTGAAATCCAGGTGTAAGTGGGGAGATTGAAAAGAGTGTCTTCTTGATGATGGGGGCTGGTGGGGGGGAAGTCAGCAAGTCACTGTATCTTGGTACAATTCACACACTATAGGTTCTAGAATTCTCATCTTCTAACGTAGAGAAATAGGTGCTATAAACGGGGAATTAAGCAAAATGCTAGATGCTGTAGATCTTTTAATTGTCTTATTTTTTTTTCTATTAAACTACAGGCTGTAGATTTCTTAGTTCTCACAGAACTTCTATCATTTTAAACCAACTTGTATATATATTAAAAAAAAAAAAAGATCGTAAGTTCTTAAGTAGGATGTTTTGTACTGTTGCCAGACCCTCTTCTGTGATGGGTAATGCGTTTGATTGAGTTTTTGTTTTAAAAAATGTAGCACTTGACTTTTTGCCAAGTAAAAAAATAAATATTATTTCAGTGCAAAAAAAAATGTTTTTTAAGAGTATTTTCTTTCTGATGTCTTATTTTGATGCCTATTTTTGCTATCTACTCATATGCTTTAAAATAGTTAAGACCATGCTGATTATATGTACTTGTATTCAACATTTTAACTTAATGTAATGCTGTAAACATTTTTGAGGACATCATTATACATTGTCCCTACTTGTCTGATGACAGTCCTACATCATTTTCTCACAGGGAAGTTCAGTGTGTCTGGTGAAAAGAGAAGGAAAAGTCATTCTTGAAACTTCACCCAGAAGGATGGGGCCCTAGGGAGAGGACACTTTGGGGACTTGAAAGTATTGACTTTTCTCCTGCATGACACAGTCTGGACTGGGAAAGGCAGCTGGACCAGCCTGAGGAGCAGTCACCTGACAAGAGGCACGATGGATAAAAAAAAAAAAAAAAAAAAAAAAAGCAAAACACTCAGGTCCACAGTTCCTGGAAGCCAGCATGTCAGAGCCTCTGAGATACCATCAGCTGTTCTTGTCCTTGCCCAGCTGACAAATAGGACTGGTATTTCCTCTCCTGTGGAAGGTGGCATGGAGAGGGCAGGCAGCTCCCCCACTTCACTGAAAATGAGGGGGGCTCTGCTTCTAAAACATGGAAAAGGCTCTAAATTAACCATGACAGGGTTTGACAAACATCTTATCTTAAGGACCAGAGGGTAAGTATTTAAGGCATTGCCAGCCACTGACTGTCTTTCTCATATTTATCTTCATCTTTGTTGAAAGACCATTTAAAATTGAGAGAAATAAAACACAACTTCTTAACACAGGCTGTATAAAATTAGGCCATAGAACAAACAGTGTGGAGCCTGGGACAGGGGTTTCTTTGCCTTTTTATTATAAAATAAACTGAGGCCTGAAATAAACTGAAATTCATGCATGCAGGGCGTAGGGGGATCCCTCAGTCCAGCCTGCACCCTCTCCAATCTGGGACCCCTCAGGGGATGTTCGAATGCCAGCATCCCTGCAGGATTGGGCCTAAACCAGCAGTAGGACATTCCTCTCATAATCGGGACCACTGGCTCCTAACAGCCCACCTGCCTGCCAACCTGATCCCTCTAACTGCTCTCCCCTGCTGGCCTGATCCATGACTGTCTCCCCTGCTGACCTCATCCCCCTAACTGCTCTCCCTTGCCAGCCTGATTGTCCCTAAACACTTCTGCCTTGGCCCTGCCACCATGGCTTAGTTTGGAAGGATGTTCAGAAGGTTGTCCAGAAGATATCTGGTCTAATTAGCATATTACCTTAGTATAGGTAGAGATCTTGAGAATTGTTCCAAAATTGTTGAGAAATGTAACAAAACTAGTCCAATTTTAGTCAGCATCCTGAGAAATAGTCAGGGTAGAGAGTTAAAGGTTATGTGATGGATCACACCTCTAGCTCCCACAAGGGCAAAAGCGAGTGCCCACAAGTTCAGAATCATGGGTATCAAAATGCTCTTTATATTTTTGGGAACTCACAAGTCTTATAAGATTTAAGAGAACCCTTTTCCATAATCAGAAAATGCTAACTATTGTATTCAGCAAGTAGTTTGTAACTTGATGAATTACAAGTAAAATATTCTGGAAAGAACCATGGTTTTATCTATTGTCATCCTTCTTAAAATTACAACCCACGATACTGGACACATTCTCTTGGACTTGGAGAACTTTTGAGTTGAATTGAATGGAGAATTCTCCCCAATAGTTAATGACAGTGAGAAACTGGCTGTACAAATGGGCCATGGCCAGGTCACACATGAAAACTGAACTCTGACCCACAGTCATCAGCAACCAGGCCAGGAAGTCAACTCCTTATCAGTAGTAATGGGTCCAGGAAGTCAGTCTGCTATTTCTAAGTCAGACTTGTAGGAAATTAGACTGCTATCTCCAGTAACATTACAGGGCAGCCAAACAATAATCCCTATACCAAACAACCCAATATAGGTTGTTTGATTTGATTGATTACTGTCAGCTTTCCTAATTTTTGTCCCCACTTCCAATTTAGCAGCAATTAGAATAACTCAGGGATTCTTTAATTTGAGACACTAAAGTTATAAATGAGGAAAGTAAGGCACAGAGATTTTTGATCCGATGTTCCTTCCATGATATTACACTGCCTGCCTGAAGGTGGGGTGATTTCACACCAGGTTGGTCTGAAGTTCTCTCTCTCTCTCTCTCTCTCTCTCTCTCTCTCTCTCTCTCTCTCTCTCTTTCTCTCTCTGAAATGGGACACAGAACCCAATGAATTGGCTGAATGACATTTGTTTTGCTAAATATTTACTATGTGTCCAGTGCTATGACAGATAGAGAGACATATACAATATGATCAACAAAATTAGTTGAAGAGGCCCATGTGTAAAGAATTTGGAAATGATATAAAATGCACAACTATGAAATTATATAAAATTCACAGAGAATATAAGATAACATTTCCAAAGTACATTTCAAAAGAGCATCAATAACTGCTACATTAAAAAAAGAGACTTTTATAACAAAAGCATCAGAAATCAGAATCCCAGCACATTATTTTGTGGAATTTGACACACTGATTCTAAAATTTACTTGAAGAGGCAAAAGACCCAGAATGGCCAACACAATTTTGAAAAAGAAGAACAAGGTTCGACTGACATGACCCAACTTCATGAACATCTGTTTTGTTGTCTAACACATAATTGCTATTCAGTAAATATTTATTTCATGAGTGAAAACTCTTGTCTAGCAAATAGTGTACATGAAAAAATGTTAGCATCAGTAATATGAAGAAAATTATTTTAGGAATGTTTTGGCCTTCCATAAACACACTGCCACCACAGAACAGAACTTGGGTCCATGAAATGAGATGTTAATCTACCTTGAAAGTCTCTCGAGAGAACAAACTGAACTAGAATCCCAGGACATCAATGCTAACTTGAAAATGTTAGCTTTTTGGCTCTATGAGATATCTCTCAAAACTAGCCAATGGATTTACTCTTTAGTTGTGACTGTAGTGAAACATCCTTCTTGGTCCACTTGTCTTTCAGTTGTGAGACAAAAAGAAGCAAAAATAGACCCTGGAACATGCCACAAAGACACTAGTAACATGCTAACATCCCGCAGAGGAACCTTCCTCCTTTGCCATCTCATGACTCAACTCTCAGCATTCCAGAGAGAAATTGCAGTACCTTATTATATGGTACAGGGACATTTTTAAAAATTCTTCTCAGGAATAGTTCTCTGAGGAGCTATCTTAATAAATAAAACAGAGTTTAGGTTAAAGATTAAACCCCCCTAATTTGTCCCAAGTGTGTGTATTTCTTCTCTCAGTGTGGCCTGTATGGAAGCACTTTGACACATGTGGGCTACACGATCAAGGTTAAATACAACCAGACTCTAGGGACATTTAGACACTACCAATGTCAGCCACCTGGTCTGCTTGGATCCTTAGTCAAGAACTGAGATAAGGGTGGGATAGTTTACATGGACATTATATTTTCTCTTGTCTTTCATTATTGACCTGCCCTTGAAGCATCCACATACTTGTGAGGTCACTTGCAAGTGGGAGTTAGGAACAGACTCTGGTACTTGAGGGTAGATGAATGCTCATAGTAATCATGTCTCATGCTGATTGAACACTCACCATGTGCCAAGCATTCTGGTCAATGAGTGATCTCATCAACTTTTATAGTAACCCATACTGAGTGACCTCAAGCTACCAAAGGTTTAGCAACCAGCTCAAAAAATTCTTAGAAATGTAACAGTTGATTTCCCTAAGCTCCTGCTAGCCAGCTCCAGCATACCCCAGGCAGAATTGGACTCCCAAAATCCATCCAAAGGTCCCAGAGGCCCCCAGGAAATGCCTTTCTTCAGTGTCTGAGTTCCAGATTCTCAGGAATATCTTTAAGCTTCTAATTTCTAATCAACTCAATTTTTTCCCTGTGCTCCCCAGTCCTGGAGATGGTTGCTGCTTTCTGCATTTAGCATCTCTGTTACCTCAGTGTTTGCATTCTCACCAGTCCTCCAGAGTGGATGTTTGTTGTTAAAATAATTAGCATAATTTTTGTTTTCCTGACTAGAACCTGATGGACACTGTCAATTTTAGGACCCAACCAGGTTCTGCCCTTTTGCCTTGCTGCTTTTAAATTCACAGATCCTTCTGCCTAAAATCCCATCCCCTTGCTCCTCTGTCTCATCAAGTCCTTCTCATACCTCAATAGTAGTGCATCTGCATACTGTTTACTTTTCTTCCTGCACTGGGAGCACCTTGCAAATAGGGACTCTATCTTCTCATCTTTGCTGTGTCCCTGTGTTCCCAGAGAGCTGAGCACATTCTTAGAAGATCATTGTGTTGAGACAAAGAAATAGAACCAATTGAATATAGCACACACATATGAAATAAGGAATTGGCTTGTACAATCAGGAAGGGTGGCACATCCCACAATCTACAAGGGGAGTTGGCCAGCATGAGGCCCAGGAGAGCTGATGGTGCAGCTCCTGTCCAAAGGCCCCCAGGCTTGAGACCCAGGAATCACATGTGAAAACAGAGAAAGTCTATTTCATTTGGGAGAAGGTCAGCCTTTTTTGTTCCATTCAGGCCTTCAACTCATTGGATGAGGCCTGCCCCCATTAGAGTGGGCAACTTGTTTTTGTTTGTTTTTATTGTTGGCACTGTTATAAATGTCCCCCATTTCCACCCACTCTGCTGTCCTCTATCTATCCCTCTGCATCCTCCCTCCCCTGGCCTTCACCACTTTGTTGTCTGTATCCATGGGCTATACATATATGTCTTTTGGTTAATCTTGTCACCTTCTTTTAACCAGTCCCTGTTTTACTTAGGCCACTAAATTAAACATTATTCTCATCCAAAAACACCTTCATGTAAGCACTGAAAATAATGTTTGGTCAAACATCTGGTTATTCCATGGCTGAGTCGAGTTGACACATAAAATGAAGCATCCCAGTATGGTTCACTATCCAGAGTGAAAGTTCACTATCCAGTGTGGTTAAAAGTTTAGGAACGCTATGGTATGAATGTATGGTATGGTATGGTCTGACCAGAGAGACCTGGATTCCGATCTCACTCCACCCCTTTCTAGCTTGTGTGACTCAAGCCATGGGACTATACTCTATGACCTTTGTTGCCTCATCTATAAAGGAGAGTAGCCATGTCTGCTCAGGGCTATTGGTTCTGTGACCCTGAGATGAGAGGTGTTTTACAGATTGTTCTTTACTCTTTGGAGGCCAGAAAACATTGCAGACCAAAGGAAAGAAAGATCCCTGCCAGGTGGGAGGGGTTGAGGAAGGAACCTGGTTCTCCACTTAGGATGAAGTCATTCAAGGACCTACCAAACCACAGGCCTGACAAGTGGTGATCAGTCTTAAGTTTCTGATGAGAATAAGTTCCAAGTTCTGCTGGGATCTCCCAAATAGCCCAACCTGAGTCAAAGGATCTCAGTTCTGCTGTTGACTTTATAAATGTCCCCAGTGCCACAGAAATAAGACCTGAAGCTCTCTCTTTGCTGTCCTCTCTTCAGTGAGACAATGGGTGGATTCTGGGGCCCAGCTCTCAGCACCTGCAGTGGGTCAGGGGCTGGTTAGTTCCCCCTCACCTGAGCTCTGTCTGTAGGGGATTTCTGCTCATTTGCTTTGAGAGCAGGCCCAAGGAGCATCACTGCTCAGCCACTCAGGTGTCTGACCTGTTGAGTAAGTGGTTTTACTTCTCAGATCCTGAGTCCTTTCATTTGTAAGCTAGGGTAAATAATATAAACTACTCAAAGTTATATTAATAACTGGGATTTATTGAATTTTTACCAGGCCCTAGATGCAGCAATTATCTCAAAAGCTGTAGGAGGGATGGTTTCATGTTTCCCAGGGCCTTGACCTTTGAAGGGCCATCTTCAAATTCTCAATAACTTTTTAATAAGGTTTCCAATTTTCAACTAGAACTAGACTCTGAAAATTTTGCAGCCAATCCTGGCTTTAAGAAATAGACATTTATGCTTGTCTTCCTTTTACAGATGAGTAAATCGTGACACAGAAAGATTCAGGAACTTGTCCAAGGTCATACAGTTGGTAAGTAGCAGAATAAGGAAGTCCCCTGACACATGCTTTTAACTACTTCTGGGTTGTGACTTAGCGAGAGAACTCCACAGAAAGCCATTATTAGTGGATGCTTTATAACTCTGCTTGGCTTCCATTCCTGAGTAGTCTTTACCCTCTGCTAATGACCCTTGGCCCAGAAGCTATTAAGAAATGACCCCATGTTGCAAATGCATATGATTCTGGAATATGCTGCCTTGTGTCATGCTATGATTAGACTGAGGTGGACTGCCACAATGAAGTCACTGCCCTGGGTTGAGGCTGCGTCTCTTTAAAGGGAAGGGAAGCGGAAGATGGAATACCTGATATGAATACTTTAGAAAAGAGACAATAAATTATAAAGTGGACAGAGTCTGGGATAGTCTCTCATCCTGGGAGATCCAGCTCTCTGGTTCTTAGTCACAGAATAGTCAAAATATGTCAGGTCTATCTTTCTATCCTGGGCAAGCAGGTGGGGAGTGTGAGAGTGACAGGAAAAAGGTTCCCTCCAGGAATTAGCAGGATGAGCGAGCCAGGACCAAAGCAGTCACCAGGACACAAGGACCTCCAGGTTTGCACCTGCCCTGTGGGACTGAAGGACAAGTCTCCTGGGGCAGAATCAGAAACGCATCAAGGCTTGTGAGTCTGGAACCCAAGAGAAGGACAGGGTGTGGCAGGAGCAGGATCTGTACCAGGCCTTCTAGATGTTTGTAAGTTTTTCTTTGTTTGTGTGTCTTTGCTTTGCCTCTGTATTTCTCTTTTGTTTGCTTTAGAGCTGCTAAGTTTGACTGTGCTTAATGAAATCAGAAGAATGGGTTTGTGCCCATACATGGGCCAGAGTTTAAAAGGGGTGGGAACAATGTAGGCCCAGTAACTCTCTCTGCAGCAACTGGTGGTGGCAAGTGGAGTTAGAGAGTAATGGTCAGGAGGAGGAGACAGGTTCTTTAGGTTAGGTGGGAGTCCCCTGGATTGGTGTTTCTACATCTTTACTATGCACATGAACTATTAGGACATCTCTTTAAAATGCAGACACTGATTCAGCAGGTTTTGGAGGGGCCTCAGCCCTTGCATTGCTACCAAGCTCCTGGGGTGCAGATGACACTGGTCAGCAGACCACACCTGGAGCACCAGGTCCTAGAAAAGGGCACAGTCCTTAGGCTCCGAGCCTCTGGTCAGGTACATGTTATTATGGAAATGTGAAGAGGAAGAAAATGCCAGCAAGCTACTACATCCAAGGAAGAACTCATCCCCTACAACAAAGTCTGATAACTCCAGCCCATCCAACCCTTTCATTTTATACAGGAAGTGGTCTCCTAAGATTATATGCATTCCATGTGGATGTATCTAAACCTATTGTACTATTTGCCCAGACAAACCACCTCCTTACCATCATTTCTTGGGATTACCGCTGCAAAGAGAATAATCAGGAGGAAAGAGAAGTTGAATATTTTCACTGACACATTTATTTTTTCTTTCATGAAATTTAGTATGATTTTAGGAATTGCCAAAAGCCCCAGCTATGTCTAGGACCAGTCCTGCATTTCCACGGTGTTTGAAATTCCCATCTTGAGGAAAAACGACTGCATTTATTAAGGCAGCATTTCCTCAGGAGTGTCCCACTCCAACATTGTCTCTCTATGATGGGTCACTCCATGTAATCCTCTAAAGCAGCAGTTCTCAACCTGTGGGTCGTGATCCCTTTGGGGGTCAAACAACCCTTTCATAGGGGTCGCCTAAATACATCCTGCATATCAGATATTTACATTATGATTCATAACAGCAGCAACATTACAGTTATGAAGTAGCAATGAAAATAATTTTATGGTTTGGGGGGTCACCACAACATGAGGAATTGTATTAAAGGGTCGCGCCATTAGAAAGGTTGAGAATCACTATAGAGATATATAGTCTAAAGTTTAAATCTCTACCAAAAATGTCTGTAAGATAATACAGAAGTACACTCAGGTTACTATGGGAGACTGATTGCAAACTCCAGGTACAACTCTCAGCTCTCCCTCTATCTCTGATGGTTGCATGTAACCAGGGAACCCTTTCCACGAAGCCAACGAGGGGGGCTATTGCCCTGGCCCTCAGATCCAGGCTGGCCTTGGCAATACCTTTGGGGGCAACGAAGAAGTGCCAGTTCCGCACCTGAGACTCTCATGCTTCTCCTCTCTCTCCTGGGATCCTGCCACCACCATACATACAAGCCCAGGCTGGCCTTCTGGAAGGTGAAGGACAAAGTGTAGGAGGGCTGTGAACCCACAAACAAGTGAGGTCGTCCAGCCAAGATCACTTGGCAGTAGAACTCATCCCTAAGGCCTTGGCAGGGCCAGACCAAAGTATTTCATAGGCCTTATACAGCACACGGGCCAGATGTTCCCCACCCCTGGGAAAGTTATAGAGTTATAATGTAATGTAAAAAGACAAGGAAAACTACACGATATAAAATTGTATCCACTAATATGAAATCATTATAAAATAATTAGGACAAAGGGGGAAATGGTATACATTAAAATGAATAAATGATTGTTTGCAGGCAGATTGAAATATTGATGTATTTTTCTTTATCTTTCTAACGTTCCACATTTCCCAAATTTTCTCTGATGAGTATGCATTACTGTCATCATGCTTGCATATTATAAAAATGGTTCACTTAAATTAATAACTCAGCAGTCTTATGTATACTTGGCATCTGCCAGATACTCTAGAATCTAAACTATTCCAAGGAAAAGTATAAGTATTTCAAAAATTATAAAATATCTTAGAACCTAGAAGGTGTTAGCAGTTTTTTATATTGTGGTACATACATGCATAATTGTCAAATGCTCTGATAGGATACAGCTCTTTCTGCTCCAAAATTGGTGGCCTTTTTACATTTTGATTTGATTTGAGGTTAAGAATGTATTAACTCTAAGAAATTAGCAAAGTAATGACCTGAGAATTCCAGCCAACCTTCCTATCTCTAAGTAATGCATTCTAGAAACAACAAACACATTTCCTGCCTGTATCTCAGGGCAACTCTTCTCGCTAAAGAAAGCAGAGCTTTCATCTCAAATGGTAGCTCTGGAAACAGCGAGTATGGAGCAATCCCTGAGCTGTTTACAGAGACAGTAAAATGAGGAGCACATCCTCTCAGGATAAAGGCTGTTTTATGGTACATAAAGAAAGTCCTTCTTTGAAAGTACAGCTAAAATTGAGAGACTTTGTAGTTCTATAGCAACTTTCATCCAAGCATATGAAAGTGTTTTATTGACATACACCTTTAATCTATATAACCTCCTGAGGGTAAGTGGCAAATTTTACTATTCCCACTTTACAGGTTGAAAACCCAAGGCAGAAAGATACCTAAAAAGGATATGTATTAGTTAAATGTCTTTAATTGCAAGCAACAGAAAACAATTGACCAATAGAAGCAAAATATATATTAATACATGGCTCTGGGGGAGAAGGAAACCAACATCTCCCAGGCCTGAGGCGCGCCAAGAACCAAAGAAAAGTCTCTCTTCAGGGTGCTGGTGTCTGGATTAAGCAGCTACAACCATTTCTCAATGTGATGTCAGTTGATTCAGAAGTAAATTCTAGATAGAGAATGCCTGACCACTCTAGTTCAGAGCACAGACCAACCCTATGATATTACACAACATAATTGAGAGGTAATTCCCTAAAAAAAGGTCAAAAGAAAAAAAGTGAATGTGGGATAAGGAAAAACAAACAAACAAAAATATCCACCTATAAACTTTATGAGATGATGGAAACTAATGGAATACGCTTTCAGATTTCTGCCTGTCCATCACTCTGCCTTTCCTGGAAACTACCAGGAGCCTCTGGAAGCCAGGGAGAGAGGGTATGCTAGATCCTGACCCACAGTCTGACAAAGAGTTGTGTTGAATAAAAGAACATTGAATGTCCGAGTGTATGAATGAACCATTTGGTATCTGCACAATCCTTGACAAAAATGTTGCAGAGTTTTATTTGTCTCCCATTCCTCTGCTACCCGTTTCCTCATATTTCAATACCCCAGGCCATTTTCTTTGTTTCCGGGACCCTTCCCAGCGGGCAGTGAGGGTGTTTCTATCTACCAAATCTCCTATCCCTTAGCTTTGTTCATTCTCAAGGTTGCTTTCATAACTGGTTCTAGTGTTTCTAAAACCTGAGTCCTCTGCTGCTTCATTTTCTTATTCATCAAAAGAGACTAGACAATAATAGTTCTACTGATAGGGTTGTTATAGAGATTAATTGAAATACTAGGGGCCCGATGCATGAAATTCATGCACTGGGGGGGAGGCAGGGAGCAGGGTTCCTCAGCCCAGCCTGCCCCCTCTCACATATTGGGAGCCCTCAGGGGGTGTCCTACTGACAGCTGACAGCTTAGGCCTGCTCTCTGCTCCGCTTTGGGAGCAGGCCTAAGGCACAGTCTGGCCTCTCTTTGTGGGGGGTGATCAGGGTAATCAGGGGAAGACACCATCCCCATCACCCTGCTGCTGAAGCCACTGCCAGTCACCACAGCCACCAAGGTTTTTTCATCAACACAGACTCCAGTCCCTTCACCATGAAGAAATGACAACTTTCTTTAGGCATTTTCAAGATGTGTCTTTCATAGGATATGACATTTCTTTCTCTTTTTTTTTATCCTCACCTGAGGATATGTTTCCATTGATTTTTAGAGAATGTAGAAGAGAAGGGAAAAACAGAGAAACATCAAAGTGAGAGAAACACTTTGATTGGTTGCCTCCTGCATATGCCCTGACCTGGGTCCTGGCCAGGGAGAAGCCTGCAACCTAGGTATATGCCCTTGGTCAGAATTGAACCCAGACCTTGCAGTCAGCAGGCTGAGGCATTATGCACTGAGCCAAAACTCCTAGGGCAAGATATGACATTTTTTAGCCCTCCAGCAGTGGACTTTCCTTTTTTTTCTCTAGGAGTGTGATGGAAAAACCCTAGATCACCTTTAGAGATTCTTATCCTCCAAGTTACTAAGAATATTACCAGTGGCATACAGGGAGCTTAGCCAGTGAGCGGTAAGAAAAGGTGTTTCCTCTGTAGTTCACTCCCATCACCAGCTCCACCTCTGCCCCTCTAATCTCAGCTCCACCCCTGCCCAGGACTGTAACATCTGACCAAGGCTGCAGAACCAGGCAGGGAACCCCCAGACCCCTGCAATCACTGGCTCTGCCCCTGCCCAAGCCTGCAGTCTCTGCCTGAGGCTGCATGCCAGGGCAGAAGACCCCCAATCCCCTCCGATTGCCGGCTTCACAGAGCCCAGGCTTCTGTGATCACCAGCTCTAATCCTGCCCCCTGCCATCATTGGCTCTGCCCTTGCCCCACTGGCAGCCTCTGGCCAAGGCTACAGGCCTGGGCAGGGGACCCCAGAGTCCTGCTTTGCTGGTTCCACCAGTGCCCAGATCCTTGTGATCACAGGTGCCACCCCTGCCCCTCTGATTGCTGGCTCTGCAGAGCCCAGGCCCCTGTGATCTCCAGCCTTGACCCTGCCCAGGCCTGAGGCCTCTAGCACAGGCCTTATGCCTGGGTAGCGCACCCTCAAACCCTCTGATCACTGGCTCTGCCCTTGCCCATTCCTGAGGCCTCTGGCTAAGGCCTCTGTCCTGGGCAGGGGACCCCAACTCCCTCTGATCACCTGTTCTGCCCTTAGGACCCCCGCCTCCCTCGCCACCTGCCTGGAAAACAGGCCTGACCACTTCAGTGGCTGGGTTGAGCCAGACTGGGCACAGCCATATTGTGGCCATGGAAGTGGCCATCTTTGTCATGGAGTGACACCTGATTTGCATATTACTCTTTTATTAGATAGGATTATCATAACATACTTACAGTAACCCTGGCACAGAGCAGGCCTGTTTGTTAGCTGTCATCATCATCTTACTGTCATTCTTATTATGGAACACTTCATATTTAATATCAACAACTTTCTATAATGGTAGATTACCCTCAGTGCACCCACTATTACCATTATCATTCTCATGTAATAAATAAAGACCCAAGGTCGGAGAGTATAAGTTATTAGCCCAGGACCAATCACTGTTATTCTCTCCAAAACCCATCTTCTTTCTACTACATCATGTTTATGACCAAAAAAAAAAGGCAAAATGCTTAGTAAAAAATTGTGAGCTTTCAATGGTAATTTCCAGGCACGCAAGAGGAAATTTCCCTCTTAGTGACCCATAACTCGCCTTTCCCTGGCTATAAGGAAGACACATCTATGGTAGCACCAACCATTTCCCCCACTAAACTGAGTTCCTTAAGCATGGAAAGGTGCTTTCCTAGCACAAAGCATAGCTCCTGGCTGTAGTAAGGACTTACAAATATCATTAAGGTCAAGAGACTCTATAGGAGAAATATGTAAAATTCTCCAGAAAACTTCTATGGTTTGGATCTTTGGGAGAATTACTTTTTCTTCTTTCTTCTTGCCATCTCTTTTTTTTCTCTTTTCTTCCTCGGTAAAGAATCCCATATTTATTTGACTTTGTATATGTCACCCTCTCCTATTCAGCCCTCTTCCACTTCTGGATTCTGAGCCCAACCTGTCATTCCAATGACCACTCATATGTCCTATGAGTAGTACAAACTCAACATGCCTAGTGCCATTCCCTCCCATTTCTACTCCTCTCAAACTTGTTCCTCCTCCTATAATTCCTGGAATTTCCTGAATGCATCCCCAACCAGGACAGACACAGCAGGGTCATCTTTTTCCTCTCAGTTTCCTTGCCCATCCACAGTTTAAGGCCTGACACTCTGTATCTAGGAGGATCTTATATCATTTCTCTAGTTTCTATTCTTACCACTTACCATCACTTCTAATATGGACTTTTGCAAGAGTTCTTTATTCTTATGTCTGTTAAATCAATTTTCTGCTGATCCAAAGAGATGTTTTGAAGCAGAGATGGACTAGTCATTTACCAAATCAGTTTCCCATTTCTTTAGGACAATAGTCTACTAGTAATATTTCTCTGGCTGCTTCCTTGTTAGCTGTCATGATGTGACGGAGTTGGCTGAGTTTTGGAAAGTGCAACATACAGGGGAAGGATATAGCCACTCCCTGACCAAATTTCTAAAAACTTCCTTCACAAATCTTCCCAGTTTCCTTCCCTAGTCCATTGGTTCAATGACACTGACCAGATAACTATATAAGTCACATGTTAAAAATGACAGATTAATGACAACCTGGGACTCTGAGCTATGTCACCCATCATTTATAACATGGCTTGTGATAACAGGTCTTGTCCCTTGAGAAGTTCATCCCTTGGTTGAGAAGATAGATGATTAAATAGAAAACCAGAGTACAGTGAAGTACAGTGAGGGCTGGGCTGGAAGAAAGCCACACAGTGGAACAAATGCCTTGCTCTGCCTGGCAAATGGGAAGAGGCACCAGTATAACAGCTTTAGACACCACAAGCCAGTCAGATGAAGCAGGACAGAAGAGGGGAGGGAAGATGTATGTTTTTCCCCTTTCCATTTTAACTATAAAAATACTCTTCCTCTTGTTAGATAGAGGTTAAGGGGAAGTCATTAAAGATTGTGAGCATGCATGTGACATGATGACTGGGCAGGCTGGAGGGAAGCCAAACCGGAGGCAGGAGGACCAGTTCCAAGGCTCACTCTCTGCTTTCCTCCAGGATGAGCTGCCTGCTAATTATAACCCACCCATGAAGCCACAGCCCAGTGGCCTGTGATGACACAGCACTAAGAGGCCCCTGCTTTTGCTGAAATTCCTAATGTTTCTCTGGACAAAGGACTTGGCTTTCCCAGTATCTAATTCTTTTGCAAAGCCCCAGAATTCACCTGATGTCTCAGCCCTGGGCTTCTGTGACCTGATCTCTGACCCATGAGTGCCCCCTTGACTGACAGTTCTCTCAGGGTGAACAAGGAGAGAGCAATTAGCTGCAAGACGAAAACCCGCAGAGGAGACATGGAGTTCCCCTTGACCAAAGGAGAAGGCGTGTGCCAACCACAATGGTTCTGCTTAAACTAGGGTATTCCTTGACCTGGAAGGATTGGGCTTAAACTTATGGCTATTGTGAAGCCAGTATGAATCAGACAACTGGATGGGCCTGGGAGGAGGGGCAGGTGACGGGGTGTGAGTCACAGTGGAGAGAAGGATTTGTTAGTATGGGGCTTAAGAAAGACCTGTAGCAGATGGTGATGGTGATGGTGTTCTCTGGTTTCTCGAATGTTTCCTTTAAAATTTGAGCTGAGCCAGGAACTTTAAAAAGAACTGATGGCCTCTTATTAATGAGCCTAAATAATTAGAGAAAAAGAAAACACACACACACACAACAGGCTGGGAACAGGGCTGGCTCAGAGGAACCAGAACTCAGAACCCCAGCTGATTTTAGAAAAATGAATAAATCAAGAGGCATATGTCACATTTTGTATTTCTGCCAAAAAAAAAAAAAAAAAGCCACTTGGGAACACTGTGGCACTGCAAGAAGAGCATGAGTGATCTTTCGTCAGTCTGTGTTAGACCCTTGTTCTGCCACTTCTTAAATTTTTTAAAAATCCTCATGAATGACAGGCTTAGAGAGAGAAAGGGGGAGAAAGGGAGAGAACCATCGATATGAGAGAGAAACATCAATCGGTTGCCTTCTGTACATTCGCATCAAACTCACAACCCAGGCATTTGTTCTGACCAGAAATCAAACCAACATAGGATGATGCTCAACCAACTCAGCAACTGCAGCTAGGCAGCATTCGCTGTGCAACTTTACAGATAATAATGCTGAGTCTTTCTGAGCCTTAGCTCTCTTGCTTTTCAATGGATTTAAGCAACAATCATAATGGTCCCCACTATTGAACAATTGTTAGGTGCTAGTGAATGAACTTGGTGTCTTACTGATATCATCTCAGTTAACTCCCATCCCTATTGTATAGCACTATATTTATTTCAGAGTTTCTGGAAAAATTAAATGGATAATGTAGTGAAAGGGTTTAACTCACTGCCTAGCACATCCTAGGGACTAAACAATTCTATTTTCCTTTACTTTCTTTTTTTTAAATATATTTTTACTGATTTCAGAGAGGAAGGGAGAGGGAGTGAGAGACAGAAACATCAATAATGAGAGAAAAATCATTGATCAACTGCCTCCTGCATCCCCCACATTGGGAGTTGAGCCTGCAATCCAGACATATGCCCTGACCAGGAATCGGACAGTGACCTCCTAGTTCATAGGTTGATACTCAACTACTGAGCCATACCAGCTGGGCTGTTTTCCTTTTCACCTCTAAGGAAGCATAACTATCTTGAGCCTGAGGTTTTCTCTGGACGTATTTATTGAGTTTTGTTAGATCTGTACATGTCTACCTTGGGAAAACAAATACATGCGCCTTTTCGTTTGATCGTTCTTGTGCTGCTTTGCTTTATGTGTGTTTTCCCACCAAAATTAACCTCACACATATAATCTTAACTAATTCTGATTTGTAAAATGTGATATCTTATAAACTAGCCCAGGACAAAATAATGAAAAACCAATATGCTTCAGCAGAAATGAGATTGGAAATAGCACTGACTTTGATGTGCCTATTCCTGAGAGACCTTGAAGTTAGAAAGAGGCAGCTGGTCTGGCTTTGCCAGACGACCTTCAGGTTATACAAATCAAGTCCATTTGGCACTTAAGTCCAGATTCTAATAAATGGGAGAGTGTGAGAGAGGAGGAGGGAAGAAGCCTGTCCTTTGGCCTTGGATTACTTCTCCACATTCAGAATAGGATTCCTTAGGTAAGTTTTGTTTCTTTTCTTTTTAAAAAAAGATTTTATATTGATTTTGAAAGATAGAGATAGAGAGAGAGGGAGAGAGAGAAAGAGAGAGAGAGAGAGAGAGAGAGAGAGAGAGAGAGAGAGAGAGAGAAATAATAGCAAAACATTGATCAGTTACCTCCTGTGTAACCCTGACTGGAGATCAAGCCAGCAACCCTGGCATGTGTCCTGTCCAGGAATCAAACCTGAAACCTTTCAGAGCTCAGAATATGCTCAACCAGCTGAGCCACACTGACCAGGGAAAGTCTTGTTTCTTACAAAAGATATAATTCTATAATAATTTAGAACTCCAGCTCCCTAAATGCAGGGATCATGGAATTGGCTTTGTTGAGTTCTCCATGGTGAACAATGTGCAGAAATTCCTCACACACTGTTGCTAAGCAAAGGAGAGAACAAGAAAGAAGACTGAATTTTAGCTATACTCAAGAAATGCTGATTCCTGTTTGCCCAGGAGCTAAGAGAGATGGTAGATGAGCACTGGCCTCAGAATCAGAGAATTCTTGAGTAAAATTCAAGTGTTGCCACTACCTTGGATGAGGCACATCAACTTTCTGAGCCTCCATTTCCTCACCTTTGAGATTGTGACAGCCATACCTCTGTGCTAGGCAGGAATTTCATCTATATGTAACTATCTCTCCTCTCTCTCTTCCATCCATAATCAACCAGTAACCTAAGACTCAATGAGAAAGTCCACTCCTTTACCAAAGAAGCAGTTTGTTCTTTGTCATTATCATCAACTTCTTCATCCTGCACTCATTTGAACAGCACTTCACAGACAACTATGTCTGTTCCCTAAGATGAGCTGGGATGGTAAACAGCCTAGGGAGAAAGGATATGACAGTGGATAAGGATCCCGGGCTCTACACCAGAGATCCTGGTCTTGACTCTTGCTTCTGCAAACAATCAGTTTGTGACCTGGTAAGTTCATGAATTTCTCAGTATTTCAGTCACCTCAACCGTACAATGAAGACACTAATAACATTTACTTCCTGAAGTTGTTAACTATTGACATATGTAAAGCACTTAGAATGGTGTCCTGTTCATAGTAATTATTCACTGAATCTTACATCCCTATGGTTGACCTCACTTTATGGGGTAAGTAAATGGGCTCCCATAGGCTGTGACTTGTCCAAAGTCATACAGCCAGAAAGGAAAGCAGAGAACACATCTTATGCCTCAGTTGAAATCTCTTCCTAGTCACCAAGCTGCATGGGGGTGGGAACAAGAGAGGAAGGTTCAGGCTTTTTAGCAGAAACAGCCTTGGGAGCCAATGTGGAATCATGAGCAACTCTTAGATTGGATTGCTTGTATGTTCCTGGAGCATAGAAATGCATATTAATCTATTTCAGATTCCCAGGGCCCAGCACAATATCTGGGCCAGAGAAAGCACCAAGAGAATATTTGTGGAATGAACTGATAAAGAAATCAATGAGAAAAATCAGGGATGAGAATAATAACAGCTTCAAGACTTTTGAACACTAATGAATGAGCTGGGTCCAGGAGGTGAGGGGGGGAGATCTAGATTTCTAGGGAAAGAGGGGCAGGCAGTCCTGTCCCCCTAAAATACAGCTCAAGGACAACCTATAGAAAAGAGAGGAGGACTGCATCCTTGATTTTTGAGATTGGTTTCATTATGGGTATGTCCAGGGAGAGGGAGAGTATATGGTTGAACTTCCAGTTCTCTGGAAGGCCTCCCCCTGACTAATCCTCCCTGCATCCCCTTCAACTCAAGCCTGGCAATGGTTTGGTGGAGACTGAGTGGCAACCAATCCACTAGTCAGGAGAAGTAATTGCCAAAATGACCCCGGTAAGAAATTTTTTCACAGAAACACCTAAGCTCTCTTCCAATACATATTCCTATCTGTTATGCCATTGAGCCCCTATAAGATAAGCAAGGCAGAGTTTTTTATCTCCATTTCACAGGTGTGAACACTGAGGGCCAGGGAGCAGGAGAGACCTACTCAGGGTCACCCAGGAAGTTAGGGTCAGAAGTCCTACTCCCTACCAATTCATGCACATATGGAAAATCCTATAGCCCAAGGAGTCTAGTGGGACCACACGATTCCCTCCCCCAACCTAACTCCACCCTCCCACTCCACCATCCAGGTGTGAGGGTCAGGGAGGGACTCTGCTGAATCTCTTTCTCCTAGGGTTGGAAGGAGTCTTTATATGGCCACCACTCTGATGGCCCTTTGTAAAGTATTGGGTCATCTGGTAGTTTGAGTGGTCAGGAGAGTGAGCAATTGCCTATACTCGAATCCATAGCTGCCTCCATACTGACTATATGGTCTTGGGCAAGACACTCAACCTCTTGGAGTCTCAGGTTCTTACTCTATAAAATAGAGAAAATATAGAGGACATTTTAGCTCTACTTAAGGATTTCTCTGAACAGTAAGAATTCTCCATGATAGATTGGGCTGCCCCCTCAGGGAATGAGTTTACCATCCCTGGAAGTTGAAAACCAGACTGGTACATACAAACATCTGTTCTTAGGAGGATGTTCTAAGTGAGGTGAGCACTGGATGATCAGTGTACAGGACCCCTGTTTCCCAAACTACCAACTACATTTTGTAAAGGACATTTACAAAATTCAGGACTGGTGGCCTCTGCCTTGGGTGTTCTGACTGCAAATGTGTCAGATGGAGCTCAGAAGCCTGGAGCTTTCTTAGAAGTGTCCAGCTGTATCAGTTTGCTAGGGCTCCTATAAGAAAGCACCACACCCTGTGTAGTTTAACCAATAGAAATGCATAGTCTCTCAGTTCCGAAGACCAGAAGGCAGAGATTAGGGGTCTGGAAGGATTGGTTTCTTCTGAGGGGGTGAGAGAGAATCTGCTAGCTTTTGGTGAATTGCTAGAAATCTGTGACATTCCTTTGCTCATAGAGGTACCACCCCCATCTCTGCCTTCACCTTCCCATGGCATTCTCCCTCTGTGCACATTTGTCTGAGTCCAAATCCCCCCCTTTTATAAGTGATATTGGATTCGGCCCATCCAAATGATGCTGAGCATCTATCTGCAAAGGCCCTGTTTACAAACAAGGTCTCACTTACAGGTGCTGGGGGTTACGGCTTCAAAAACTTTTTGGATGACACAAATCAACCCA
The DNA here is from genome assembly GCA_004026665.1 of Murina feae. Taxonomy (NCBI): domain Eukaryota; kingdom Metazoa; phylum Chordata; class Mammalia; order Chiroptera; family Vespertilionidae; genus Murina; species Murina feae. The sequence continues at coordinate 20,737 of PVJC01006458.1, forward strand.
TCACTTCAGGTGATTCTGTTGTGCAGCCAGGATTAAGGACTAGTGTTGTAGGTGGAATGGGCAGGCAGCTCCCTGGGAATCATGAATAACTGCAAATTCTGACTTGTGGGTCTGCAGAGCACGAGGCTGCTTTCCAATAGGAAATGCTGATGTTGCTGGTCCAGGGAATGGCACTTTGAGTACTGAGGGCCATTCTTCCAAAACAAGATTCCCAGAAAATCTCAAGATGATTACTAAGCAGGTAGAAGCTCTTTGCCCAATTTCCCTAGTGCAAAGGGTTGATTTTTGTCTTTTTAGTTTTTTAAAGCTCTTAGTGTGCAGGAAAAAAAAAAAAAAAAACACAGTAGAACTGTTGGTCCCTCATGCCTGTTCTGAAAAGAGCAGTCTGGGGTAGGAAGAAAGGATCAGGCTCCTAGACTCGGGCAAAAGCTTCCCTACTTCCTGTTCCCCCTCAAGTCACCTTTGCTCTGTTCAGTCTTACATGGTCAGGGTTATTTTGTTGGTTCTGTTCTATCTGTCCCTGCCACTCCTCTCCCTCTCCTCACTCCCCACCCCAATACCACCACCAAGCCTGAGCTTGGGTTAGGTGCCGCTGACTCCCACAGGGTGACTGTAGCCTGGTCCCCTGCACTAGCTGAGTCCAGGGCCAGAGGCTCCTGGGCCAGCCCCCATCCTTAGAGAAGCCCACCCTTGGTACCTGTGTCAATCCCACGGGTGTCATCCCCACTCGCCCTGTCTCATAACTGGTAACCTCATCCACCATAGAACAGGACTAGCCAGGCGCAAGAGGACAGCTGCAAGGCAGGGCAGGCGAGGCCTCAGCCAGAGGGGCAACCTCCACACCACACAGCCTCCTTCATTTATTTATAGATGTGCTGGCTCTTTATGTGGCCTAGTTAAGGACGCCTTTCCATAAGTACATAGAAACGGATGTTATTCTAAACCCACAGAGAATAGACACAGCTGTAGAGATTGCTGCTGGATTAACAGCCCCACCTCCCTCTGATCCCCTCATCCCCCCAAAATAGAAAATAAAGTTAAAAATGTATGCCAGGTTTTTTTTAAGTTTTTGTATTCAAGACAGAAATTTGACTTAATATGAGCTATTTCTTTGAGAGGCAGGACAAGATTTCTTAATTATATCTTTGTTAAGAAAAAAAAAAAAGTCCCTACCCTGCTTCATGATAACAATACCTGGGCCCTCTGCTTTCATCCTCAATTATGGACATCTGTTTAACCCAAACATAATCCTCTTGTTCCAGAGACCACACGTGGCCATTTCTCTGCAAACTATAATTTGCCCAATACAATTCCGGCTCTCTCCAATGTGATCATTTGGGGTGCTGGCCCAGTAACTGCTCTTTGGAGTCCAGGGCCCAGGAGGAATCAAATCATTACAGAGCTGTGACCAGTCCCCAGCCCTGTCTCTTTGTTATTTCTCCCAGTTCCTTCCACAGAGCCTTAATTCTATTAGCCCGCGGTAATTTGGCTCTGTGTCTCTCCAACATTCTTTCCTCTTTCCAGCCCCCTTTCTCTTTAATCGATTGATTCATCTATAATTGGATTTTCTCTGGCTCTTACCAGCTATTAAAAGTAGCTGTGTGTGTGAATGTGTGTGAGAGTGTGTGTGTGTGTGTGTGTGTGTGTGAATGGGTATGCTTTCTAATGAGGAGGCTACACTTTCAATGCCTAGCAATGCTGAATCTCACTTGGGTTTCTTAGTAGGAATTTGATTGCCTGATTCCTTTTGAGGAAGGAGCAGAGTGAATACAAGCCTTGGACTCAGACAAAACCATATCATGTTTTGCTTAGCTCATTTTGTGTCAGGCTGACATTTATTGAGCTCCTACTACATGCCAGGCATTCTTCCAAGCACTTTACAAACATGAATACCCTCACCACCTCCTTTTAGGTGAGTATTGTTATTACTGGAGACAGATGGGGCTGAGTAACTTGCCCAAGGCCACACTATGAGTTATGAGTTCATGGGAGAGCTCTTGATCAGGGTGCAATTTTCCTAAATCCTACTCTTTCAGATCTGTGTAACTTTGGGCAGGGCTTTATTTTTCTGCCACATCTGTAAAATGGGTAAGAGTATATTTTCCTCACAAGACAATCATTAGAATATACTGAGAGTACAGTGTCTGACTCTCATTGGGGATTAAATACATGTCAGATTCCAGTGCCCACTGGACACATAAAAGGAGTCTATTAACCTCTGCCCTGTTGATGAGACCAAAGAATAAATAAGGGAACCACATTAGCATTGAGAACAGAAACAGAGCTCCATCCTCTAAGCCACCAGTCTTTGCCTTGGACAAAACAACTGAAACCAAGGAAGTCACTATGTAGAATTACTATAAAGATTCACAGCCAGAAAGCAGTGTGACTTTATACAAGTCTTTTGGCTCTCCAGCCCTTACTTTTCTCAAACATCAAATGATGGTGTAGAGTTTGCTGACCACCCAGACCTTAGGGGTCAGGTTCAGTGCCAACACATCACCTCAAGGCCAGACGGTCTCTGCCATGGTGGTTAAGCAGCACTTGAGCATGAATCAGTCTCATTTCAAACAATTATTTTACCATCACCACAAAGGCATAGAGTCCATATTCTTACTCCATTACACACATGGGGAAACAGCCATGGAGTGGTTAATTAACATGTCCATGGTAAATGGCAGAAACAAGCTTCAAACCATGTTTTCTTCAATAAACCCTAGTTGTTTCTAGGTATAGAACCTCCAGGGAGATTTGAAGAATGTGGCTTTGTCAATGAGACAGGGTGGGGCAGGGGGCAGGGGTGAGCCTGGCACTGGGAAGGGGTAACCTACTGAGGGGTGAAGGAAGTACCAAAATGGACTCCAGAATAGCTTGTTGCTTGACCACCACTTGGGTTGTAAAATACTTCCAACTTCCATTTCTTAACAACCCTATAGGCTGTTGAATGAAGTAACTCATAAGAAACACTGAGTAGAGCAGCTGATCCTCATAGTCTTATGGCTTCCTAATTCTTGGGAGTTATAATAATAATTATTATTATTGTTATGAGAATGACTTTTTAAATATGATATAAATGTATGCAAATGTATATATGATTATTAAAAGACTAGAGTGTTATTGTGCACTCAGGGGGGGAGGGGTCCCTCAGCCCAGCCTATGCCCTCTCGCAGTCTGGGACCCCTCGGGGAATGTCCACCTGCTGGCTTGCCTGGCCAGCCTGGGTGAGGGACTAAGGACCATTTTCAGGCTGCCCACAGTCCCTTCGGGGTTTGGGTCCCTACTGGGGTACCTGGCCAGCCTGGGTGAGGGGCTGAGGGCCATTTTCTGGCTTTCATGCTGCCCACAGCTCCCATTGACCCAAGGTCCCAGCAAGGCTGGCTAGAATCAGGTTTCTGGGGTTTATTTATCTTCTATAATTGAAACTTTGTTACCTTGAGCAGTGGCCTAGGCAGATAATGAAGCCTCCTGTTTGTTTCAGCTCTGTGGCTTCTATAATTGAAACATTGTTATGGTGAGCAGAGGCTCAGCCGGCCTAGGCAGGCAGTTGCAACGGAAGCCTCCAGTTTGCTCTAGCTCTGTGGCTGCTGGGCTCCATCTTGGCTGGGTTAATTTGCATACAGCCACTCTGATTGGCTGGGAGGCATGGCTTGGCTGGTGGGCATGGCTTAGGTGTTCTGGAGTGATGGTCAATTTGCATATTACTCTTTTATTAGATTGGCTAGTTACCAGATTTCTTTCATATCAGATTAAGGTCAATTTTTTAAGTCAAATTTTAAAAAATTACTCCTAGAAACTGAGCAGAATTGGTTCCACCCACCCCCTTCCACTTACCCCTCTTTATACCAGATTCAAATGCTGCTCAAAGAGACACAAAACACAATTTTGATTGTCACTCAAAGAGGGGAAGTCAGGCATTGGCCTCTCCTGTGAAGAGGCACAGTAATGTCACTTCACAACGTCAGGCAGTATTTTCAGTGACCTCACTCGGGAAATGCCCAAAGAATGTTTATCATTCTGCAGATTTAGAGATTTGTTTTATTTCTAAATTTTCCAGAAGCCGCATCACCCAAAAATGTAATACTCCTTTTCAAATTCAAACAGCCTGTGCACGTTAACTCTCACATAGCTCAAAAACATAATGGGACCAAATTTCACAGACTGATCATTCTACTACACTATTGCTTCAAATCATACATAGTTGCAAGCACGTTACGTTCAATGGTGAGGAATTGGGTCAGTAACTCTTGAAATATCAACGGTATTATAATGACTTAGCCAGGGGCTAGAGGAAGGAGGAAATCGAGAGTGACCTCAAAGAAACATGAGATTTCTTCTGGGGGTGATGACAATGTCCTTGAAATAGGAAACAGTTTGGTTGCTCAGTCTTGTGACTATACTAAAAACTACTAAATATAAATTTGAAAAGGGTGATTTTTATGGAATATGAATCATCTCAATAAAAAAAAATGGTACTGGAAAAAGATTGGTAGAATTCTTGGTAAATTGAGCTAATAAACTATGATAGAAAATCTGGAATAAAAGGATGTTATAGAAATGTACCTATTGACATAGACTAAGATTAAACATATTAAGTGAGGAGGGGAAATCAATGATCCAAGTAAACAAATATGATGACCAATTTGGTGAAAAAATAATAGGTGACTCCATATGGATCTAGAAAAATATATACCAAATTGTCAACTGTTTATCACTGGGATGATAGGGGATGATAGGTGGTTTTTATTTTTATTGTTTTGCTTCTCTAAGGATATATATATATATATATATATATATATATATATAGAGAGAGAGAGAGAGAGAGAGAGAGAGAGAGAGAGAGAAGAAAATAGTTCTTGGGGAGGGGGACAGATGAAAGATGGAAAAATTTTACTTCAGACCTTCAAACTAACTCAAATTAACAAGTATTGACAGTGTTTCCAGTGAACTCCACAATATGTGTTGTGTTAGAAAACACCCATTGACTGCCAACAATGCAGGACAAATAGTAAACAGTGCTCCAGTGTTCATGAGCTGATGACCCCCCTCCCATCTCTTTCATTTTGATGTAGGAAATGCAAGGACCTGTCTCCTGACATAAGTTACAAATAAAGCCAACCTCACTTCTCAACTGCTTTGTGATCAACATAACTGCATTTCCAGAGCCCGAATTCGGTCTATTAGAAAGAATGTTTAGATTGGTTTGTTCTGTTCCACTCCTCCTCTATGTCAGGTGTGTTTCCTTCCAGGAGGTATTGATGGTGACATTCACTTAATCTTGACAATGGCCCAGGAGGAGAGAGGTGTGATGTCTCCTGTCTTTGATGGAAGAGGGACTTGACCAGCTTGAAGTTGCCTGAGTGGTGGGTGGCAAAGCCAGGGTCTGAATGCCTGTATGTCTGACTCCCAAGAATCATGTTCTAATCCTCTACAGCCCTTCCCCACCCTTGGTCACCCCAGGTCCTGGTAGCCAACTAGTTACCAAACAGAACCATAGATTTTTGCTCCTATGAAATAAAATTGATCTGCTGGCAAACTACTCACTAAATTGCTGGAACAATGCTCAACCCTGGCCTTCCTCATTGAGGATGAAGCCCTGTTTTCCTCTCAGGCACACACATTCCATGTGCTAGAAACATCATATGGGAGGGGGGAGGGAAAAGAGAGGGGGAGTGAGCAAGTCATTCTCTCTTGTTGCCACTCTACCCATCAAGGGCTCCCCTAGCCCCAGCCCTCCAGTTGGCCCCATATTTGCTTCCACCCTAGCTAATTATAGTCACTGATTATCTAACAGCAAGCCCCACTGTCACCTGCTTTGCCCTGACAGATTATGCCATCTGGGCCACGTGGCCGGGGTCCCAGAGCCCCGAGAGGTCACAGAGAGGGGCAAATGGTTCTGAATGGGAAGAAATGTGTTTACAGCCCTGACAGCTGACGTGGCCATTAAAGGGGCTTTAGCTGTGAGTTCCCAGCTGAAACCTCTCTCGAGGGGCCTCACTATTAGCTAATGGGATGTGGCTGCGCATCGTTCTGGTTCCAAATGTGGACATGCGAGGGGGCTGCCTGCTCTCGTTAAAAGGAAAGAACAAGCCCCAGGAGGAACTCGAGGCTCCCAGTTGTTGGGGATCATCGTTGAGTGGGGAGCAGAACCTGTTGCAGAGGCAGTGCTCCACATCCTGTGCCATCAACATTACATCAGGCATGTGCATGAGCTACCTGCCCAAATGTCTGCATTTCATGACTGGACCTCCTAGGAGTGTGGTTTCATGGTCTCAGAATCCTACTCTCACTTGTGTGAGTTTTATGTGTTCCGTGAATAACCCCTCATGGCATTTTTCAAATCAAGAAATTGATGCACAGGATAAGAAATCAAGATACTAGGAATGCAGAATCTGCAACAAGAATTCAGGCACAGAGCACCAAACTTTTAGTTGGATCCACACTGTTCACATCTACTAGTAAACTAGAACAGATAAAATAAATAGATAAGTAGATAAATTACATGGAGCAGATCACCTTGGCCGCCTCAGTTTCAATATGAAAATGATGCGTACTGGGAACTCCCAGGGGGACACGGAAGATGTAGGAATCCTTGAACCTACACCATGGAGAACCTGTTGGTAAAGAGGTTTACCAACTTTGTGACATTCAATGATCTCTGTAGGACATTTTCCTTTCTCTAAGAACTTCTGTGTCCTGCACATTAGTGTGTCTATCTCAACTTGAACATGTCTGCGAAGGACTAGGTTTCTCAACTACCATGCAGATTCCAAATCTGTGGATGGGAGAGGGGTGGGGCAGGAGGAACCTAGATTCTGTGTTTCTAAGAGCCCCTAAAAGATTGCTGATGCCACAGATCTAGGGACCTTGCTTTGAACAGCCAGGAACTAATTGGTTGTTGAAAGAAACTGAATTATAGAATCACATTATACAGGAAGTCTACAAAACAGTATTTCTCAAACTAAGTATTGCAGAATACCAGTCAGCTGAGAAAGCTGCCTCTTTACCAACAGGTTCTCCATGGTGTAGGTTCAAGGATTCCTACATCGTCCGTGTCCCCCTGGGAGTCCCCAGTATGCATCATTTTCATATTGGAACTGAGGCGGCCAAGGTGATCTGCTCCACTTAATGCATCTATTTATCTACTTATTTTATCTGTTCTAGTTTACTAGTAGATGTCAACAGTGTGGATCCAACTAAGTTTGGCACTCTGTGCCTGAATTCTTGTTGCAGATTCTGCATTCCTAGTTTCCTGATTTCTTATCCTGTGCATCAATTTCTTGATTTGAAAAATGCCATGAGAATTATTCACGGAACACACAAAACTCACAAAAGTGAGAGAAGGGCTCTGAGACAATGAAACCACACTCCTAGGAGGTCCAGTCATGAAATGCAGACATTTGGGCAGGTAGCTCCCTCTGACACTGCACAGTCCAGTGGTCACAGTCCCTGCTCTCAGCTTGAGGAGGAAACAGAGATGAATGAGGAAAAAGCCAGGGACAAGAGCCAGGAACAAGACCATAAGGCCTGGTCTGTAGTAGGTCTGGAGACCTGATCACAGAGTTCAGTTATCTATGGAGGTTAGAGCTTCAAGAAAGATTTGCTATGAAGGCCAAGGGAGGAGGAGGCAAAGGCAGAGAAAGGGGGGCACTTGCAATAATGTCAACCTTACAAATGTTTTATAAAAAAGGAAAGAACCCTGGCCTATTTTTCTCAGTAGTTAGAGCATCGGCCTGTGGACTTCAGAGTCTTGGGTTCGATTCCCAGTCAGGGACATGTACCTGGGTTGTGAGTTTTCTCTCTCTCTCTTACTCCCCTTCTTTACTCTCCTCCACCCTCTCTCTCTAAAAAAAATAATAATAATTAATGAAAAAAATATCGTCAGGTGAGGATTAAAGAAAAAGAAAGAAATGAACCTGGAGACTAGTATAACTGCAGCAAGACTCGATGGTCTTTGTAAGTATAATCTAGTATGAATAGAGAAGTAAAATTGAATGTGTTTTGTATACAAAGAAATAAATGGCCTCAAATCCATTTTAAAAAAGACTTATTTGCTTAAAATTGAACTCAAAAGAAATCCAGGTGTATCAAACTGCTTTCTAAAAGTGTTTACATGACATCATGACATGCTCACCATATAATATTAAGTAAAAAATAAAACAGAAGGCAAAACGGAAGATACAATGTCATCACAGCTTGTGCATGTCTGTGCACCTGTGTCTGTGTGCACATGTGCATATAGAGGGTGTGTGTGCACCTAATGCACACATGACTTGTAAGGAGTATACAGAATCACTAAGAAGCTTTGCAGTTAGCCAATGCCAGGTTCAAGTTGTTATGAATCCAAGCTTCTCAGCCTGTGGTTTGTATTTGCTATCAGATGTGGCTGGCAACCCCAGCTCTGGCTCATGTGGAAATTAAATGAGATGATGCCTAGAAAGCACTGAGCACATTGCCTGGCTCAAACTAAGTGCTTACCAAATGGGAGTTATGATTGTAATTAATACAGAAAAAGTCAGGAAGAAATGCACAGAACGTTAACAGCAGGTCATCTCTGGGTGGTACGTCAGAAGCAATTTTTACTTTCTTTTTTGTATGACTCACAATCATTCAAAGAAAAAAATACCATGTTAAGATTAAAAACTATAAAACAAACCTTATGAAGTAAAATGATAATTGTAGTTTGTTTGTTTTTTTCTGGTTGGTAAAATGCGAGTGATTTTTATTTTCTCCTAATACTTTTAACATTTCTTAAATTTTCTGCGACTCATTGGTTCTAACCATTTTTAAATATAAAAAATACTAGAGGCATGGCATATGAAATTTGTGCATGGGTAGGGACCCTAGGCCTGGCCTGCAATCAGGGCCATCTTTCCTGGCTACCAGCAGCCGGCCTTCCCCCATACCTCCCTCAACTGCTGCCACCCACCCCCGGTTCCGAGTTCCCAGTTCCCCATTAGGTGATTGGAGCCTGCCAGCCAGGGGGAGGGAACACGAGGTGGGCCGGCAGGCCTCTGATTGAGTGATTGGGGCCTGCAGGCTGGGGGCAGCTCCTACATTGAGCATTTGCCCCTAATGGTCACTGCACATCATAGTGACTGGTCATTCTGCCTTCTAGTTCATTTGCATATTACACACATACATATATATACACTAGAGGCCCGATGCACAAAATTTGTGCAAGAGTAGGCCTTCCTTCCCCTGGCTGCCAGCAATGGCTTCCCTCTGGCACCCAGAACCCAGGCTTTCCTCCAGCCACTGGCAGGCACCTGGGACCTAAGCTTCCCTCCAACTGCTGTTAGACACCCAGGACCTGGGCTTCCCTCACAGCCCTGGCTTTGTCCAGAAAGACATCTGGTCTAATTAGCATATTACACTTTTATTATTATAGACTAGAGGCCCAGTGCACAAAAATTTGTGCACTTGGGGTGGGGGGGGGTTCCCTTAGCCTGACCTGTGCCCTCTCCAAGTCTGGGACCCCTCAGGGGATGTCCACCTGCTGGCTTAAGCCCGCTCCCCAGGTGATCGGGCCTAAGCAGGCAATCAGATATCCCTCTGGCAGGCCAAAAGCCCTCAGGAAATGTCCACTTGCCAGCAGGGAGCAGGCCTAAGCTGCAGTTGGACTACCTTAGTGCTGCTGAGGAGGCAAGAGAGGCTCCCGCCACCACCACTGTACTGGCAGCCATCAGCCTGACTTGTGGCTGAGCAGAGTTCCCCCTGTGGGAGTGCACTGACCACCAGGGGGCAGCTCCTGCATTGAGCATCTGCCCCCTGGTGGTCAGTGTGTGTCATAGTGACCAGTCATTCCCAGTTGTTCTGCTGTTAGAGTCAATTTGCGTATTACCATTTTATTATATAGGATAGAGGCCTGGTGCATAGGTGGGGGCCAGCTGGTTTGCCCTGAAGGGTGTCCCAGATCAGGGTGGGGGTCCCACTGGGGTTCCTGGACAGCTTGGGTGAGGGGCTGAGGGCAGTTTTCAAACTGGCCACATCCCCTTCAGAGAGGGGGTCCTGCTGGGGTGTCTGCCCAGCCAGGGTGAGTAGCTAATGGCTGTTTGCAGGCTGGCCACAGTCCCTTCAGAGTGGGGGTCTCCCCTGGGGTACCTGGCCAGCCTGGGTGAGGGGTTGATGACTGTTTGCAGGCTGGCCACAGCCCTTTCAGGGTGGCCAAGTGCCCCAGCAGGAATCCTCACCCCATGCGACCCAAGCTCCCAGATAGGCTGGCTGGAAGGAGGTATCTGGGATTTATTTATCTTCTATAATTGAAACTTTGAGCGGAGGCCACAGCCGGCCTAGGCAGGCAGTAAGCTTAGCTTCCTCCATCTCTAGGGCAACCAAGCCTCCTGTTTGCTCTAGCTCCATGGCTGCCAGCCACCATCTTGGTTGGGTTAATTTGCATATAGTCACTCTGATTGCCTGGTGGGCATGGCTTGGAATGTAGTGGAGTGACACAATTAGCATATTACTCTTTTATTAGATTAGATGGCCATCCATTTTGGACACTTTAGAAAAACAAAGAAAAACCCTGAAAAGAAAGTCAGAATCACATATGGCGTCATAATTTTTCTGTTTTTATACTTTTTGTTTAAATTTGTGAAGTAAAGATTTACATCTCAAAGACTAGTTCCCTGGGAATTGTACAGTGCAGTAATAACAGCTTTATTCACTGGTCCTGAAACAGCACCTCCACTTCTCATCCTGCTCCCCAGAAGTGGTCACTAATGGGCTTGATATGAATTCTTCCAGTGTATGTATAACACCCACATAACTATATCATAAAAGGCCTGTGGTCATGACAACGTAATGGTGGAACAACCAAACAACTGGTCACCAGGAGGTGCATGGAGCGCCTCTTGTGGGCCAGGACTCGCGGCTTGTGAGGCCAGGTGGGGCTTGTACAGTAAGGTGAGGCTCATGCAGGGCTAGTGGGGCTGGCATGGCAGAGGCAGGGCCCATGGTTCATGTAGCAGAGGTGGGGCCCATGTCTCACGCAGGGCAGGTCTGGGGTCCTGCTGGTGCGGTGAATCTGGGTCTCATGTGATTTTGTGCACTGGGCCTCTAGTATATTCATATGTATACATGCTCAGATGATTAGGCAAAAATGTTCACATAAGAAATTTCAAGAAAGATTTTAGAGGCCCCTTGTTGATACATGGATGAATGAGATACATTTCCTCCCCACAAGAACCTGAAAACCTGTCTCATTCAACAATCAAGTAAACCCACATAGCAAGTGAATGAGTGAATGAATGAATGAATATTTTTTAAAAAAGAGTTTTATCACTTGTTTTTGATTAGATGCACTCAAGTCCTACTATGTGTTGGCTCTGCACTCTCACTAAAATCTGCTTTGATGGAATCCTCACTTGGGAGGCCCTAATCCCTTTCCATTCTGGCTGGAATCTCTGGAGGCCTCTGGCTTCTGTTGAACAGGTTGAGTCCCAGTGGGTTGGACCTAAAGAGCAGGTGGATCCCAAATAAGCCCAGGAAGGCTTTCTGTGTAATGTGACTCACCAGTGCTTTGGCCAGGATGCTGGTCAGATGCACCTATCCCTTCCCCTCCCTCTCAGATGAGGTCTTCATTACACTGGTGCACTGCTTCACATGGCAGAAGCAGTGATTAGCGGCCCTTGCTTGCATGTTTCATGAGGAGGGTGGTGGTGAGCAGGGTCTGACGTCAGTATATACACAGTGCTTTGCATGTGACCACATGGTTGGCAGCCGAATGTCCTGAATGAGTATTTCTATGCTAAAATTCCTGTTTGATTGGGAGGATGAACCCACACTATGGCAAGCAACCCTAGATATAAAAAACCAGGAGGCTGCCAGAGGAGTTGCCTGAGGCTTTTCCACCAATGGGGCAGAGGGCAGGGCCTGGCCTGGCCTGGCCTTGGGGAAGGCCCTGTAAGTGCCACACACAGGCTTCTGGCCACCCAGGGGGTGACTCTAAAGTGCCTCTGAAGTCCCTAGATATCAATAGCAACAGGATCAGCAGGATCATCAAAAAGCAAATTATAGCCCAAGGTGGCTTTAAATGCCTGTGGGATCAGCCCTTTACTTTGCAAGGGCACAGCCACCTGTCTGGTCTTCGGTCAGGACTGCTGCAATAGCATTCTTACCAGGCGTTCTGACCAGCTCCTCCCCTGTCCCACGCGCCCTGAATTTTCTGCTTTTTCTCCCAAACAGCACTGGACTCATACCACCTACCTGTTCGCTGGAAGGGGATCCGCTTCTCTCAGACTATTCCAGAGACTCAGCCCCAGTGTCTGGGCCCTGCACTGCAACTGGGCTCCCAGAAGGCAATAGGCCCTTCCCACATTTCCCCAGGCCTCCCCAGACTCTGCTTCAGCCAAAGGGATCCCTTCCCTTAGCCTCTGATGTACTGGGGCTTCCCCTCTGCCAGCCCAACTCTGGCATTTCACCTGCAAGGCAGAGCCTTTCTCTCTCTCTCTACCTGGACAAATCCCTTTTATCCCTGAAATTTAGTCCCAATTCCACTGCCTGGTGAAACCTCCTTAAACCCTGCTCCCCAGAAGTGGTCACTGAAAGTGCCATTGAAAGTGCTGGGTTCCTTTCTATGTATTTTTTCTGTGTATTTTTGGAGGGTTTTGGAGGTTTATGTATATATCATTCTAAATCTATAGCATCTTCTTCCACATAATGTGGGGGATAGAATCTCAGTCCCAGGAGTCACAGGCCTGGTGATAACCCTTGAAGTGCCTTTAGCTAACTATCTTCCCTAGAGCATGCCTTCTCTTCTTTCCAAGTCTCAGTTTTTTCATCTGTAAGCAGGGATAATAAAAACCATCATATGAGGTATGTGGCTTATTAAGAATGCAGACTGAGTGACCAGAACGTATCTGGCATAGCAAGTGCTCTGTAAATATCAGTTGGGTGCATTAAAGGAATTATCATGGTTCACTCGCTGGCTAGAGCTTTGGCTGTGAGGGGAGAAAGAAGATGAGATTAGAGAACTAAGCCAGGTCCTGGTGATGAAGGGGCCCCTGAGCCAAGGGGAAGTCTGACTCACCCAGAAGACTTGAAAGGTCATTGAAGGGTTTCAGGTGGAAGGATTGATCTGATGTAGATCTTAAAAACTTCTCTGGCTCCCATGGGAAGGATGGGTAAAAGAAAGTCAGAAAAATACAGTTAGGAGTCTGTGGCACTCACCTTGGCAAGAGCGGATGAGTGGCTGAGGTGGGGGCCCTGGATGACTGTGAAATAGTGCCTCTATCTAGAAGTTAGTCATAAGTGTGCCCAGGTGAATAAGACCCAGCCCCTGACTTCAGGGAGCTTGTGATCTACTTAGGGAGATAGATAAGAAAACTACAAAAGAATAATAAGTAGAAAATGGGGAGAAAAGAAATGAGTAACACTTGGAAGCAAAGAGAAAGAAGCTCCATTTGCATGTGATGGGGGAGGGGAAGCTGTTCAGACAAGGTTTTAGGGAGGGCAGGATCAGTGAAGGCCCTATCTTTTCCTAAGGATCCTGTATGCTACCTTCAGGTTGACCTAGTTATAAATGTCTAGAGATTCTGTCCTAGCTGGTTTGGCTCAATGGATAGACTTCAGCCTGCAGACTGAAGGGTCCCAGGTTTGATTCCCTGTCAGGGCACATGCTCAGGTTGTGAGCTCTATCCCCAGTAGGTGGCGTGCAGTAGGTAGCCGGTCAATGATTCTCTCTCCCTCTCCCTTCCTCTCTGAAATCAATTCAAAAAATTCCATAAATAAATAACTAAATGTCTAGATATTCTAATATGGTCCCTTGTCTACAGGAGAGGAATTCCCACCACATATAATGGACATAAAAGGAGACTATAAGGATAAGGCGCATTGAGTTTTTGAAAACCTCTAAATTCCATTATCAATGCTATATTTTAAAACTTTATCTTCCTTTTGTGCTGTGATGTCAATGTTTTGGACTTTGAAGTTGTTTGAAGAGGGACAATCACTAACTCTTTTGTTTGATCTACCTATTTTTAAAGATTCCAGAGAGGGGAAAAATTAGAAGAAAACAGGAGCTCTAAAATGAACTGGAAATTAATGTTGTTCCATTAATATTCCAAAAAAAAAATACCTTGGGGAGATAATTGCATACCAGGGGAGCAAATTGGTGGTGTATGCCATAGGTCTGCCAGAAAGAAAATGTTTCAAAGTGGGTTGTGTCACCAAAAATTATTTGGTCTCTACAATTATGACCTAAAACAATGTTTACATTTGGAGGACTAGTTTCTACTTGGGTTGGGCATTAAGTGACACAGTGCAGGAGTCATGCTAAATTGAAACGTGATCTGAAAGCCTCAGACAAGAAGGCAGTGATTAGTTGTGGAAGCAAGAAATGCACAACTAACTCCTGGGTCCTAGCTACCTTGGGCTGCACCAGAAAGGGGTGGAGAGGCCAGGGAGGAAGCCAGGGATGCCCACAGAACCAATGAAAGCCAACTCTTTCATAGAATTTTACAAGGACTTCCCAGGAGTTTGTTTGATCTCACTGGAGAATAGGCAGAACAGGTGCCCTGGTTTGTCCCTGTTTATAGCTGTGGAAACCAAGATTCAGGGGACTCATCCCAATACAGAATGAGGGTAGAAAGGGGCCACAAGTTAGGCCATCTCTTCTGATCCTCAATCCTGTGCTCTGGCTGACCTGACTCTCAAAAACTTCCAATACTAACAGCTCATAGTAAGAACCTTGGCAGTGAAGGCACATTGTAAATGGGGCTGGTACACTAATGGGCATAAACTGATTGCACAGAAATGACTTGACTTACTGCTGCCAGGGCAGTGGGCACGGTGCTGCTGCTGCTGCTGCTGAAGCCTCGCAGGGCAGCTGTTTTCAGCTCAGGCCCACAGCTGCCAGTGCTTTATTTGACCTACCAGGCAGGGGGAACTCGAAAAAAAGAGGCCACAGAGAGAAGGCCTTCATATTAGACAGGAAGCAAAGCCACTGGGAGTGTTGAACTAATGAAGTCCTGGTAGAGAAATTCTGTTCTGTGAGGGAGTGTGTGCATAAGGCAACAATCAGGACCTTCTGTGGTGAGAATAAAAGGATTCAAAGCAAGAAGCAAGCACCAGGTTCAGGTCAGGAGTCACAGGAGGGCAGGATGAGGCACGCAGACCAGAGACAAATCTCTTCCCATTGCCACAGTGATACAGGAGCCCAGCGGTACATTAGGGAAGAACTGGAAACTATAGCAGACCTACTGCAAAGATTTCCTCAACTGACCTGGGGATAAAGTGGACATTTCTTAGAAGGATTCACAGTTCCCTGTGGGGTCCCACCCTTGCTTGACTCTCCAGCCTCATGTCTCAATATACTCCACACCTCACATGCAGACCCACACACAGTCTCTCCAGCCATCCAGCACATTTACTGCTTTATTTCCATCGAGAGACATACTCTCTCTTGCTTCCAGGCCTTGAACCCTGCTGCTCTTTGTACGAGCTTCATTTCCTCCTTCCTATCCCAATGGCTCCACTCCTCCTAATCCTTTGGGTATCAGCCTAAAGGTCACTTCCTGCAGGAACTGTCTCTCTACCCCCTCCACCCTCACCAGGTTTGCCTGCCACACTCTCCCGTGTCAGTCTGTACTTCCTCAAGCCTCCCTGTAATTGCTTGATTCATATTCCGTCCTCACCAGCTGGCAATTACTTGCTGGAAGCAGGGACTGCTAGTGTGCTCACTATGGTAACCCCAAGGCAAGCGCTGCAGTATTTGTTGAATGATGGGATAGATTAATTCTTTAATTAACTTAGCTGGTGGTAAAATCTAGTAAACAAAAACCATTTCTCCTTTATAGCTGTCAAGTTCAGTTGGTCTCAGCTCCACAAAGATCCAGCTGGACAAGCCCTCACCTCTCCCCAACATTACATAAACACCTGAACAGACTCAATTACAGTCAAGATTCTGCTGGAAAAGTGAGAAAGAGTCCTGTTTACACAATTCAGTCTTAAGAAGACTGATTTCTGTCTGGGTGTGACCCAAGTTATGGAGGGCTTTAAATTATTGGGGAAGACATTATCTCTGGAAACTAAAATCCAATCTCTTGTCCCTTGGTTCTTGCCAGATTTCTCCCACAACCCACATTAAGTGGATTACTCTGTCCTTAATCACACACTAAATGCCTGCATCTGTGGTTGGCATCAGCTGGCTGGGAGGCAGCTGTGCTCGCCATGTACACATCCTGCTATTATGGCAGGAGAAATATTCAGTAAAAAGCACCAAGCAGTGACTGAGAGTGAGATCATTCATTCACTCATTTAGTCATTTGGTCATTCAACACTAGTTAAGCGTCAATTACATTCTAGGTATTAAACAGAGATAAATAAACACATTCCTCTTCTCTGCAGGAGCTCTCTAGGGGAAAATAAAGTGTTTAGAGAACTAAAAATTCCTTTTAATTGTTTAGTCTTTGCTTCTCAAACATTAATGTGCACTTGAAATCACCTAGGGATTATGTTAAAATGAGACTCTGATTCAGTAACTCTGGGGGAGCCTGAAATTCTGCATTTATAAGAAGCTCCTGGAGGAGCCTACACCACTGGTCCGGGGACCACACTTTGAGCAGAAAGCATCACCGTATGGTCTGTACAGAGAGACAATAATCATATCATTACCTTCTTTGATTCTCACATGAATGCTAAGAGTAGATAGAGGAGGTTGTTTATGACCCTTTCATAGATAAAAACATCCAGTCTAGGAGAAATCAGCTACTTTTCCCAATAATATCAAATGTTAAGATCAGGACTCATTTATTCATGGCCAGGATCCCAAATCCCCAACATAACCATCTGTATCCCCTACCTTTAGCTGCTGATGACAGCCACAATGCTCTTCCAGACTTGGCATATCCAGGTGGCCTCCTAACACCCAGAAGGCACATTTGGCAGCCATTGCCCTCTCGTCTTTGATTGGTCTCAGCTGACCTTTATGGGTTTGGCAACTCCCAGGACAAGAAAACCATAGGGGGCAGAATAAAAAGGGATGTATGGATTTTCCTGAAAGAACCTATCAGCTTAGCGTCTCAGAAAGGTCTCTGTGCACCTGTCATCTTGTCTATATTTCTGTGATGTCCCGATTTAAGTTACTCACAAATGAAAAGCCACACTCTTTTTTTAAAATATTTTATTGGTTTTTTACAGAGAGGAAGAGAGAGGGATAGAGAGCCAGAAACATCAATGAGAGAGAAACATTGATCAGCCGCTTCCTGCACACCCCTACTGGGGATGTGTGCCCGCAACCAAGGTACATGCCCCTAATTGGAATCGAACCTGGGACCCTTCAGTCTGCAGGCTGATGCTATCCACTGAGCCAAACTGGTCAGGACAAGCCACACTCTTAAAGGGAATGGAAGAGAACGATATTTGATGGGCACCTACCATGTATAGGACACCCGGCAGGTGTTTTCCCTGAGCTCTCTCTCATTCCACAAGTGCAGTGTTGATGAAGGTCTTCACTCATGCAAGCATTCATTCATTCAACACTAGTTAAGAATCACCTACCATCTGCAACAGCGTGGATGGAACTGGAGAGCACTATACTAAGTGAAATAAGCCAACCAATGAAAGAAAAATACCACATGACATCACTCATTTATGAATAATAAAGACCATTATAAACTGATAAACAAAAATAGATACAGAAGCAGAGCAGCATCAAACAGACTGTCAAACTACAGCAGGAAGGCTGGGGAGGGTGGGGGATGGGGGGAGAAAGAGATCAACCAAAGGACTTTTATACATGCATATAAGCATAACCAATGGACACAAAACACTGGGGGATGGGGGGGGATATAACCTATGTTCTAGGTGCTGAATAGAGATAAAAAATAAAGGACACATTTCCTCCTCTCAAGGAACAACCTGCCAAAATTACCCAGCTAGGAAGTGTTGCAGCAGAAGCAGGAAACCACTCTTTCCCCAGCCTAAACTCATCACTTTTTTCAACCCCAATAGAATCTTGAGACCAACAGCCCTCATTATTTGGGGAACCTGTTAATATCGCAGAGATTATGATTCCATAGATCCAGAAGATGGTCAATCATCTGCATTATCACAATCACATCAAGGAATTCTGATTCAAGCAACCTTCAGATTATACTCTTCAGACCAACTGCACAAGTTGGACAGGAACGCTGCCCTGCTTCCCTGAGAAGCTACTTGGGACAGAAAGAGCAGACATCCTTCCACCTCAGACAGATTGAATTGGTTGGAAAGAAGAGTGCAATTATTGCATCCAACCAAATTTGGAAGCAATAGAACAAGTGTTACGTCTGAGGCCAGGAATGCAGCCATACTAGAATGTTGCAGGGCCAGTAGGGTGTGTGCAGGTAGGGCAGTTCACAAGTACCACCCTCATATCCCAAACATAACAGCATGTTATTACACTTGGTGCTCTTCCATGAGGGTGTCCTGCCATGTGATTATTGTGTTGTGGTTCTCAGCCCCACAATCTTAAGGAGTGGGTCACTTGAATCCTTAGGTAGGCAGATGCCCAATAGCATCAGTACTGTCACCTTCCATGCTGTGTGTTTTCTACTTTAATTGTTAAATTCTTGCAGAGAGAATCCCATTGGCCCTAGTGAAGTTGGATACCTACTCCTGGCTCAATCAGGTGTGGCCTGGTGGTCAGGGTCACTAAATGGAAACATGGCCAGTTAGAATCCACTGCATGTGGAAGGCAGTTCCCATCCCAAGCAAGAAAGCAACCATGCCAAGGTTGAACACAATGATAATTCCTGAAGATCTGAATCTTTCCTGGACTTTTAATCCATTTCCAACTTCAACTGGTGCTCTGTCCTTTCTAAGGCCTACCTATCAATCCCTCAGAGCTGAACTTTTGTGGTATGCAGAGCTCACAGCTGTGCTGTGTTCACAGAGCTGCACCAAGAGCACCGACCTTAGTCCTTCACAATGCACACACTAGCACATCCCCTTCCTCTGATACCTCATGCTCATTCTCTCTATCCCTGGAGGTCAGCCCTCACTCAATTCTAGAGTTGGGTAGAAAATGGGTTATGTTCCACCCCCAGCAAAATGCCATCCCACTGCCATTTTTCAGAAATTCTGTAAGTAAAACTTTATGCAATATTATTATAATACAAAGTTCTGTGCTTGGTGCTGGGGATAAAGAGAAACCCAAACATACATATATAATCCCTGCTCCCAAGGGACCATTAGGAGTAAATTAGGAAAGAAAAAGAAAGAGAGGGAGAGAGAGAGAGAGAGAGAGAGAGAGAGAGAGAGAGAGAGAAAGGAAGGGAGGGAGGGAGGAAGGGAGGAAGGAGGGAAGGAGGGAAAGAGGGAAGGAGGAAAGAAAGGAAGGAAGGAAGGAAGGAAGGAAGGAAGGAAGGAAGGAAGGAAGGAAGGAAGGAGGGAAGGAAGGAAGGAAGGAGGGAAGGAAGGAAGGAAGGAAGGAAGGAGGGAAGGAAGGAAGGAAGGAAGGAAGGAAGGAAGGAAGGAAGGAGGGAAGGAAGGAGGGAAGGAAGGAAGGGAGGGAAGGAAGGGAGGGAAGGAGGAAAGGAAGTTAGTTCCCAAGTGCTTTCAGTGGCTCAATAAAGAAAGCAGCGAATGGACTTCAGGTAAGGAGAGCATCAGTAAAGCACTTCCAGGTTAAGGTGACACTTTCCTAAATTGTGTTTTAGAGAAGGAGTAGAGGTTAACCAGAAGGAAAGATGGAAGAGAGGACCAGACAAGAGGAATGGCATGGGAAAGGTCTCAGAGACATTCTGCAATACAGCAAAGGAGGGGAAGGGAGCGAGACCATGTAAGGCTGAGCCAAGCAGGCTGAAATCCCCTAAGTGTGGAAGAGGGGATGGGAGCGGGAGACAGGAAGGCAGAGAGGCCAGCTGGTAGGTGATTACAGCGATCCAGACACGAAATGAAATAGACATGCTGCAAGGTACAATTTAAGCTAAGACCTAAACGACCAGAAAGAAGCAACCTCAGTAAGATCAAGAGAATATTCCAGAAAGAGAAACAAATCATGTGAAGTCCCAAGGAGGAAACATGCACAACTTTTCATAGGAACAGAAAGTAGGCTAGTGAAGGAAGTAAGAGCAGTGAGGTTCAGTGAAGAAGCCCTGGAAACCTGGGAAAGATGTTTGGATTTTCCTCACAAGCCCTTGGGGAATTTTAAACAACCAATTTACATGATCGCATTAACATTTATTGTTAAAACTTCTCCTTCTTGCACAGGACTCAAAGGGGTGTGGGTTGGGGGGTGGGGGAAGCACATGGAAGATAGAAGCTGAGATAGTGATGTATTCCAGGCAAGAGTGAGGCTGGCCTGGGATTAGGATTGTGGCCATGGGAAGAGTGACTTGGGCAGATTGGGAAGAAGTTTTGGAGGTAGAACTGACAGGGATGCCTAATGTTTTAGATGAGGGGTGGTGAGGGAAGGAGAAAAACCTTGTCTCATTGCCAAGAGGACGTGAGTGTATAATAGTTACATTTACTGAGATGGGCTGTCTGGCAAATGCATGAGGTTATATTTTCAGGGGGGATGAAGCAATATGGAAATCAAGAGTTCTTTTTCAACTGCATTGTGCTTGAGGTGCAGTTTAGATATGTAAGTGAAGATGTCAGGTAGCAGGTGATTATATAATTTCCCTTTTGTGGCTAGAGACACAAACATGGGTGTTATTAGCATATAGATGGCATTTGAAGACATGGGACTGGAAGTGATTATCTAGAGTGAGATAGAGAAGAAAAGGAGATTCAGGACCAAATCTTCGGGGCCTCCAACATTTTAAGATAGAGAGGAAGAAGAGAAAATCGAGGAGCAATAGCATGTGGGGTGGGAGTAAAGAGAGTAAGCACCTTCAGGGACAAAAAGCAGGGGTGTAGGTGGAGATTGGGATGTATTTTAAGAAGGAAAAAGTGGCCAACTCTAATTTTTCAGGGAGGGCAGGTAAAATGAGGACTGAGAAATAACCACTCCCCATTCCCTAGAACCACAACTGGCACATAGTAGATTCTAAATAAGTATAAGTGGAATTAATTAACTAAAAAATATAGTCCAGGGATAACAAAAAGTGAATATTTTTGGCACTCCTCTTCTTTCTTCCTCTATAACAGGCATTAATAATCAATGACTGCTTTTTTTTTCTTTCCTTCTTTTTCCCCCAGGTTCAGCTTTGGGTGTCCTTCAGTTCTAGGCAGGCACTGCCAAGTAATTGAAATTGTCATGCAAATTTAAGCCTATTTGCCACTCGTGCTATAGACTGAAGAGTCATTACAGGACTTGACACCACAGCTACTGAACAATGCACCTTCGGAAGGAACCACACACTATCCATAAAGGGCGCAGCAGAAGGAATTCCTGCTTATATGGGACTGAACCAGGTGAGCCCTAAGACCCATGGAGGAGTCCATGGTTCCAGTGGTAGTTCTTCCCATATCTCAAGCATCCCCCTGCTCAAAGCACAAAGAGGAAAGAAAATTCAACCCAGCCTAGGTTAATAGGGGTAAACTAAATCTTTCTTCTTCTATGCATTTCTTTCCCCTCTTATCTTCACTGGCCTCCTGAAATGCCTTATCTGCAAAAGCGTGATTGTGTTCTAAGTCTCTGTCAATGAACACAATTGCCATTTCTGCTTCATCCATAAGGTAAAAAATGAATCATGAGATTTAAGACATTAATTTAACTTATCCACCCAGCCATAGGCAGACTAACTTCATCTCCAAATGATGCACTCCCCCACATAAAATATAGGCAGACAGTTTTATTCTTCAATCCAGTGCATTCCTGAGAGACATCTGCTGCAGACAAATCTTGGGTTTTTGGAGTCTTAATACTTTAAAAGTTATTTGCCTCTGCCACCTGAAGGCTTGTGCATGCATTTGTGGACTTTTCCACCCAATCCTGAGGTGCAAGCTAATAAGCAGTTGTTGGTTGATATGTGCATTGTAGCTCTCCTATGAAAACTTCTACATCTGCAGCAGAAAGAGCAGAGTTAACCTCCAGGAGTCTCCCAGGAGTCACCATCTCCTCTCACCTTTATTAATCAATTCAACAAACATGAATTGTTCAGCCAGATTTTAGGCTATTTTCTACAATAGAATCTAGAGGCATAGCAAGTAAAAAGATATAGTCTCTTTTCCCACCTGGGGCTTAGGAATGGGCTTCAGAAGGTCTATGTGTCCTCTGCAATGATCAACAAAATTCTCTATGTATATGGACATATGTGTATATATCTCCAGAGAATGGTTTATAAGACTATAATTTTCACTGATTTAGAATCCAAAAAGTGCAGGGATCAATGGAAATGTAAAGGCAACTTTGACTTCTCCCCCTTCTGCTTCCCCAGTAACATACAAAGCAAACACCAAGGTTTGTCACTTTTTTCTCCTCAACTGCTTTACTTCTAACACCTTTCCTCCATGCTGCCCTTCTTTTTGAAAATAGCTTCCTCATAGCATAGTCCCCTGAGTTATCCTCGCCCTTCTGCAATCTATTCTCCACTCAGAGGGGTCCTTCAGCCCAGCCTGCACCCTCTTACAGTCTGAGACCGCTTGAGGGATGTCTGCCCATTGGCAAGCAGACATTCCCCGGGAGATCTTTAGTGCTGCTGCAGAGGCAGGAGATGCTCCCACCACTGCTGCTGTGCTCACCAGTTGTGAGCCCAGCTTCTGGCTGAGTGGCACTCCTGTGGGAGTGCACTGACCATCAGGGGCAGCTCCTGTTGAGTGTCTGCCCCTGGTGGTCAGTGCTCATATAGCAATCAGTTGTTCTGTCAGTTCCGTAGATTTGCATATTAGCCTTTTATTATATAGGATGTTACTATACAACCCAGTATGATTTGCCTGTGAAAATCCTGCATTCCTTGTTATTTAGTAGCCCAATATACTTTCAATACATATGTGTCTTTTTTTTTTCAGGAGTCTTTATAAGTTTCTTGGCTCTGGACATCATGCTTTTCCCATTTTTAAATGCACTAATAGTTTTGGAAAACTTTAATCTATTGAAATGTTTGTCTACTAGAGCCTCTTGCCAGTATTAATGCAGAAAAAAAAAAACCCTCATTGCCAACATTTAATGGAGGTGATTAGTTATATGATAGTCAAAAACAACTTTTCTCACATCTGAATTTGAACTTAAAAGCCCCAAATCCACTTACTGGAGAAAATTTTCCAGGGATATTTTCTTTAGGTCTGAAATTCAACCCACCTGAATGTCACTACTATCATCATCTATGGCTGTGTAACAAAATATCACTCAAATAAAAAAAATTGCATATTGTCTTCCGTGGTCTCGTGGATTGACTGAGCTCAGCTGGTCAGTTCTCCTGTTGGGTTTCTCATGTGGTTGCAATAGGTCAACAGTTGACCTATACTAATCTAAAGTCTTGCCTGGTCCAAAATGGCTTGCTCACATGACTAGCAAATGATGCAGGTTACTGACAGGAAGATCCATGGGGCTTGTTGACCAGGACATTCTTTGCAACTCAGATAGTCAACAATGTCAGAGAGGTAAGACCAGGGACTTTAACAGGCACAGTAGCCACCGACTGGCTGGAGCAGCTCACTGTCAGCTCCTTTATATCCCCTATAGCATAAATACACATCTTTGCAAGCCCTAGAAACTCATGAAAAAATTCTATGCCACTTAGTGATCTGGGTCTCAGTCCTGTGTCAAGAGAGAGATCTCTGAAACACCACTCCAACATCCTTGAAGGTTCTTAGAGCACTTGGCTTTGAGTCTGGCAAGCCTAGGTTCCCAGCTGAGCAGATTTTACAACTTCATAAGTCCCCTCTTTAAAATGAAGACAGCATTGTACAATTTATGAAGTTGTGGTGAGATTTTTAAAAAATGAGTATGTGTGAAGTGCCTTGTTAGAGCTGGGGGTTAATGAATTATATTTATTATCATTGCCGTTAATATCATTATTGCTTTTGCAGAGAAAAAGAAGGGTTATATTTGGAAAAAACAAATGATTTTCATATTTTAAACATCTATAGCTTAAAATATTATTCCCCTTTTTATCTAACTATGGGTTCTATTTTCATATAAAAAGTCACATGAGACTATGCGATCTACATTCTCTCAATTAGTTTCTGATCTGAACATATTTCTATTTATATATGGTTAAAAAGAAAGTGTTAGACTGTGTGAGGGAGGGGGAGGTCTGAGCACAGGGAAAGGACTGGAAAAACATATACCAATATGTAAGACTGATCATCTTTAGGTGAAAATATCAGTCACACCTTTGTAACTTCCCCCACATTCTAAAGAATTACTCTCCACATTCAAAAGAAGCAAAGAATACAATGTGCTCCCATGTATGTCAGACTTCTTGTCAAGAAAATAAAAAATACATAAAATATAAAACTATTTTCCCGGCTGTCCTGATGAGCCTATAAATAATGGAAACTAGCATTTGTGTAGTTACAAAGGCCATTCAGTTATTTGCCCTCATTTACAGTCGTCAAGACCTGCAATGTCCTGGGAATCCGGACAGACTCTGAAGATGCTTAGATAAAATAGACCCTTATCCATCTTTTAAAAAAAAAACACTTCTCC
The DNA here is from genome assembly GCA_004026665.1 of Murina feae. Taxonomy (NCBI): domain Eukaryota; kingdom Metazoa; phylum Chordata; class Mammalia; order Chiroptera; family Vespertilionidae; genus Murina; species Murina feae. The sequence goes on from PVJC01006458.1 coordinate 45,254, forward strand.
TTAAGCTTCTCCACCTGTCAGTATCTTGGTGCACCCTTCCCCTCCAGCCCTCTCTAGAGTTATCTTCCTTGTGTTGCCACACAGTGTGTGTCTGAGGAACCTGGGGAAGTGTTGTTGACCCCAATGGACTATGTGCTCCTTAGAGAAAGATATGGACCCCTCTCACATCTCTCCTCACTCTGATTCATTCACTTAGTGGAAGCCAAATCATTATCTGTTGAATTAAATGTTGCTTAACTCCCTTTTTTCATAAAGTATCTCAAATCAAGGCAGGTTTGTTATATGCCTGGAGTCACAGAGACGAGCCAGAATCTCTGCTCCTTCCTCCCCAGCGTGCACTTCTGTGCTCCTCCAGTCAATGCTATGGGCAACTTGAACAGGTGTGACATGTAGATAGTGGGACAGGAGGAACTAGGGACACATGTCTGTCCATTAGGACCCTTCTGGACAACTGCCTTCCCTACCAGTCACTCTACCTGGCAGTGTGGTCCCATGGGGCAGGGCCTGTCCTACTTAGATGAAGTAGTTGTATAGCCTAAAGTTGCATAGCAGAGAAGTGCTGAGCTCTGGGGTAAGCAGGCCTGGGATTGAATTGCATTTCTTACCAGCTGTGTAATATAGGGTAAGTCATTTTTCTTTCCTGAGTTTGTTTTCTCCTCTGCTAAATAGGAGATATAGCACCTACCTGAAAGGAACAATGTAGATGACCAGTAAAGGAGGCTGATCTGTATTATTATTTTAATATATTTTTATTAATTTCAGAGAGAGAGAGAGAGAGAGAGAGAGAGAGAGAGAGAGAGAGAGAAAGAGAGAAACATCAATGATGAGAGTCACTAATTGGCTGCCTCCTATCCCACAACCCAGACATATGCTCTGACTGGGAATCAAATGGAGACCTCCTGATTCATAGGTCAACGCTCAACCACTGAACCACACCAGCTGAGCTGTTCTATATTATTAATGGCTTTGACAATGGCACCTTGCCCTGGTTTCCCACAAATGTAACTTCACTGTCATACCAAATATCTACCCACTATCACAACTCTCATCTTCTGTCCTGTAGATGAGACTCTGGGACTAAACTATATGCTGCCTGGAGTAAGAAATAAGTAATAGTAATAAGATTTTTTCTGGAATTCTTAAGGAACCATCTTTGGAGAAGCTCTGGGTATCTGCAGTGCATATCTCTCCACCCCAGGGGTTCACAGCTACTTGGGACTCCTATACACTCTCCATGCCTCTTCCCTAGACTCTCTGTCTGCTATGCGTTTTCTTGGATGAGACATTAAAATAAGACAGTATATCAAAAGGCAGTAGATTAATCAGTCTCCATTATTACTTATGCTGGGTGCCCAGAGAAGAGAACCATTGATAGGAATTAGAGGTGTTCAGTATCTCCTGAAAGAGATGATGTTTGGGCTGCTCTTAAAGAAAGGAGGGTGTACAACAAGGGTCGAGGGCTTGGTCCACTCACACATTGAGCCCTAGATGACATCAAAGGGACTCAGCACAGATACTGCAGAGAAGCAGCATGGTGTTGTGTGTAGAGTGGGTATGAGGATAGATGGTGTTGTTAAATTGCAATGAGGGCCCAGTTCTTGCCCCATCCCATCCTCACTTTCTGTGCCACACAGCTTTGCAGCACTAACTCTGAACTAGCCTGGACATGTTGGCCTGGCGATGACAGAGGCATGAGAGAGCAATGCCCAGAATGCAAGGCTGTTTTAAGACACTACTTGTATCATGTTTTACCATTGGCCAAAGCAAGTCATGTGATGAAGTATACTCTCAAAGGGTCAAACAAAACAGTGGCAGGACTGAAATAGCCTCTACAAGCCAGCAGACTTGCATGCAATGACCCAGAGAAGGAGATGAGAGCTAGGGCAGCCCATGTCCCCCACCAGCTCCTGTCTTCCTGCCTGGCCAACTTCTGTCTGCACAACAGAAATTAAGGAAAGGGGTTGGGGAGGGATCCTGTGACCTGGCTGGGAGTCCCAGTTCTGCTTTCTCTCTCACTGTGACTTGGATAAGCCCCTGCACCTTGCCTGTCCTCCTCCATTTTCTTCCAGTGGGGAAAGGTAGCAATACCAATACTTGTTCTAAGCCCTTCCCATGCTTAATTTAGTTTAGTTTGGTTTGGTTTTATTCAAGAAGAGCTTATTGAACACAAGACACATGACTTAGTTGACTTAGTTTTTCAGTAATTCCCTATAGCCTACTCATAAATGCCAAGCTCCATAACTAGGCACTCAAAGGCCCTCTGTGATCTGAGCACTTTCTAACCCCTAAGCTGTCTACATTCTGCTTTGCACTGTGACTGTTTCTGCAAAAATCTTATCTTGATTACTCTAGGGAACATCTTCAGGACAGGATTGAGGTTATCCAACATTTATCAGAGATCTGGGCTCTAGTAGCAGGTGCTTCAGATGTTTTTGACTTGTTGCTGAGATAAAGTATCAAACAATGCCAAGATGTGGTTAATGGGATCATCTCTGAGGTGAAAAGAGTACCAGGTGGGAGTCAGAAGACCTAGTTCTAGGTGTTAACTAAGCTTCTTGCTTCTGGGTGAACTTGGGACCATTATTTATTCTTCCCAAATGTCAATATTCTTGTCTTATAGATAAGATGATAATATCAATTTCCCTGGTTATTATAAGGGGAATGAACATACAAGTAGAAAGGGAAAAGATGCAGGACAACCTAAAAGAAATGTCACTGGAATTATTATTTAAACCAGATCCTTTGAGGAGGCCAAGACTGTCACCACCAGAGCTGTGACAATGCAGAGTTTAACAGGGGTTTCTTTACACCAAAGTCAGTTAACTTAGGTTTGTTTTGCAAAACTAGTCACATTTTATTTTAACAAATTGTGAATCTTAAAACTAGAGGTAACATCATTGAGTCAAAGACTTTAAGTTAAAATAGAGTCAAAGATATCAGGTAAGATAAGTAAATGGCTCTGTGAAAAGTGAAATGTAAGTGGTAATAAGGCATCATTACACTAATTTTACAGCAAGACCACTATGGACCATGAAGGCCAAATGATTTGCACAAGCTAACAAGTTATGAGTCAAATATTATACAAAATATCTCAGTAAAAAAGAAAAATGCATCTATATTATATACACATACAGCCGTGTTTAGTTGCTCAGATCATGGGAACACTTTCTGTGACTGTCCCTGGTTGTCCAGATATGGATATCTCAAAGAACGGTGTTGAAGTGAAGAGAGCTTTCACTAAGCAAACCCAGCCAAGAATATTCTGTGTGAAAACTTAGTAACCAACACAATTTGGCACCATTGCAGAAGCGAACATTTTTTTTTTGCTTTTCTGTCATAAAACCAAGTTCACCAGCAGTCTGAACCTGTTCCTACATTGGAGACCCAGAGCTCAGTTGGCTCTAAACTAGAGAGATCTATGAGCCTTTCGTTGCTCTGGGGAGAGATTATAAGTGCTGAGAAAAGAGGAGGAGGTTCTGGGTGCAGTGGGAAGTTCTGCTTTCTGCCCTAGGGCACTTTCCCATTCAGGTTTTGCAGGTATCTCTTTGGAAGCTGCTTCATTTCCTCAGGCAGCCCCCAAACTGCCCTGGAAATCCTTGCCAGCAAAGGAGGGGGTGGTCCTAAGTAGTCCAGTCATCCTATTTAATGGCCACTCATTTTACAATTTAAATTACATCTATACTCTCAGACACTGGCCTTTCAGCTTTGGGTTACAGTCAGTCTTGCCAGGAAGCCAAAAAAGTGGCTACTTCTGTGGGGATAAGGAGAGACATGAGCAGACTGTTTGGTTAGGAAACATTGCCCTTTGACTCAAGTCTGTCTGAAATTCTTTCATTAAAACTTAAACTTCAGTTTGCTTCAACTTTAGTTTGCTTCTTTTGATAATCCCATGGTAGACTATCCTTGGGAGAAGATTCCCTTGCAATGTTGTTAAGATATCCTTAGAGATCATCTGATCAACTGCCTCACTTTTTCGATAGGAATGCAGAAACAAGAATGATTAAGGAACTAGCCCCAGATCACCCAGCCAGTTAGTAGCCAACAAAACACAAACACCAGGCTCTCACCACCCCTTGTCCAGCCCACTTTCTACTGGATCATATTCAACTCCTCAGCTGTTTAGGAATATTCCAGCAAAGATTCTTGGGTCTCATAAGCCAGTTCCCTGGGCTTGACACTGGAAGGAAAGAAGTAAGTAGGGAGTCATTTTCACTCTGAATGTTCACTCAGTCTATTCAGAGGGGCACAGTCATAAAACAAAGTAATCCCATGGAAGGAGTGCTTCAGTGGAGGCCAATGCAACGTGTCCGGGAAGAACAGAAGATGGAAGTCCCTCTGGACAGACAGGGTTGGAGAGGGCTCACCAAGGAGATTACAGCTGAGCTGACTCTCAAAGGAAAAATGTGATGCAACAAGACAACAAAGGAATATGTGCAATGTTCAGAGTCCTATTCTGAGAACGCTGAGCAGGGTCTAGATCTTCTGTTGGCTGTCTCTGGAGAAAGGAATAGTGAGAGATGCTAGAAAACAGGCAAGAACAGATCCTGCGTGACCTTGTACATCATGATAGTGGTCAGGGGTTTTACCTAATACCAATGGCAAGTGCACTAGTTTGATAGGGCTACTTTAACAATGCAGCACAAAGTGGGGGTGGGATAGCTTAAATGACAGAAATGCAGTACCTCACAGTCTGGAGGCTGGAAGTCTGATATCCAAATATCTGTAGGGTTGGTTTCTTCTGACGGCAGAAAGGAAGAATCTGTGCTGTGCCTCTCTCCTGGCTTCTGACAGTTTGATGGCAATTTAAGCAGAGATGTTGGTAGGCAGTTCAAAGTACAAGAAAGAATGGGGATTTATTTTTTTAAAACATATCTTTATTGATTTCAGAGAGGAAGGGAGAGGGAGCGAGAGATAGAAACATCAATGATGAGAGAGCATCATTGATCAGCTGCCAACTGCACACCCCCTACGGAGAATCAAGCCTGCAACCTGGGCATGTGCTCTTGACTGGTATGAAACCTGGGACTTTTCAGTCTGCAGGCCAATGCTCTATCCACTGAACCAAAGCAGCTGGGGCAAGAATGGGAATTTCTTGCAACGGCTACTTCAAATGAGCTACTAAGTAGATGACAGTCTGCTGGAGTTTGAGAAACAAATGTGAATTACAGATGATATTCTATTTCTTCCTCCTTAAGGTAAAATTACCAGTTTGGGGCATGTTAATATTCCCATGTGCTCAAAGAAGGTGATTCAAGGCTAGGCCCAAGGAATGATATTGGGAATGGCTATGTGATGCAACCCTAGGCAGTGAGGCACAAAGGGAAGTCTGTTGGGGCATCTATAAAAGATTTTCTTCCCTGATAAAAAGAAATATATAGCCCTAGCTGGTCTGGCTCAGAGGATAGAGTGTCAGCATGCGGACTGTAGGGTCCCAGGTTTAACTTCATTCAAGGGCATATTCCTGGGTTGTGGGCTTGATCCCCTGTAGGGGGTACGAAGAGGCAGTTCATCAATAATTCTCTTTCGTCATTGATGTTTCTATCTTTCTCTCCCTCTCCCTTCATTTCTGAAATCAATAAAAATATATTTTTTTAAAAGAGAGAGAGAGAGAGAGAGAGAGAGAGAGAGAGAGAGAGAGAGCCCCAACTGATTTGGCTCAGTGGACAGAGCATTGGCCTTCAGACTGAAGGGTTCCAGGTTTGATTCTGATCAAGGGTACGAGCTCGGGCTGCTGCAGGCTTTATCCCCAGTAGGGGGCATGCAGGAGGCAGCTGATTAATGAATCTCATCCTCTCTCTCTCTCCAAAATAAAAAACAAATGAGAGAGAGAGAGAGAGAGAGAGAGAGAGAGAGAGAGAGAGAGAGAGAGGTAAAAAGAAACACCCTCACAGACGATTCCAGAAACAATGTTTAACCTGGGAACAGGTTGGCCCAATTAAATTGACACATAGAATTAGCCACCTGGCTTCTTTGAAATATATTCTCCATCACATGACCATTTAAGCCATCTTTCCATAACTGATATAGCAAGACCTGCCAGGTTGCATTAGCCACAAGATCATCACCTTCCCAAGATGATACTGACATAACTCTTGTTCTTAGTGTTAGTTGTTCTCCTAAATATTCAATAGATGAGGAATTTTATTGTGACAGCTTTCCTCTAGGAAGATCGATCCACCAAAATAACAAGCCCTCATCTTTCTCGTTGCTGCACTTCCAACCTCTTGAGTACTGAATGTTAGCCAAGAGTCAGAGTCATGCTTTAATGAAAAATAACCAATCATCTCAGGCTCTGCTTTGGAAATAAGAAAAAGAGAAGATCTCAGCATTTTTAACTTTCTCTATCCACTGTGTAAGAATTCTATTCTCCCTGTGGTTCGTGATGCCCAGTCTCAAGCTATAGACAGTAGAACATATTTCAGGCCACAGTTTTCCAACATGTGTTATCTGGTTATGTCCCACAAGACACCAATAGTTGTTTCTACAGCAAAAATAAGGAAAGTAGAAATAAGGAGCTTGTATTGTTCTATACACTTATACAGATGTCTTTACTTTGTACAAATTTCCTTACCTCCTTATTTACATCTAGATATACCTGAGCCACTAACAATCAGCTAATGTGTTAACACATATTAAATACTGTGAATGATACAAGCATATATTAAATGTTCATTAAATGTTAGCTATTTTATCAGTAAGACTAGAGGACCAGTGAATGAAATTCATGAATGGAGTGGGAGTGAGGGGTGTCAGTGGTGTCCCTCAGCCCAACCTGCAGCCTTTCCAATATGAGACCCCTTGAGGGATCCCACTGGTGGGATCGGGCCTAAATGGGCAGTTGGACATCCCTTTCACAATCCAGGACTGCTGGCTCCCGACCTCTCACCTGCCAATTGCCCCTAACCACTCCCCTGTCAGCCTGATCAATGCCTAACTACTCCTGTGCCGGCCTGGGTACCCCCCAACTGTCCTTCCCTGCAGGACTGGGTCCCCTCCAGCTGCCCTCCCCTGTTGGCCTGGGTCCCTCCCAACTGTCCTCCTCTGCCAGTCTGGTCCCCCCAACTGTCCTCTCCTGCAGGCCTGGGTCCCACCCAACTGCCCTCCCCTGCAGACCTGGGTCCCTCCCAACTGCCCTCCCTTGCTGGTCATCTTGTGGCGGCCATCTTTGACCACATGGGGGAAGCCATCTTGTGATGATAAATTTGCATATTGCTCTTTTATTAGATAGGATAGGTCAGGTTATGCTTCTATAGCAAATAACTCTAAAATTTCAGTGGCTGAGAACAACAAAAAGTTGCTTCTTATTCACCCTGAATTTCCATCACATGTTAGTGTTGAAGTGGGGACTTGACTTGTCTTTATTTGCATAATCAAACTGAAGAGATAAGCTCTAGTAATGGCACTCCACCTCTACTCACATTTCAGTGGCTCAAGCAAGACATGTGTCCTAGCCTAACTTCAAAAGCAGGGGAAATTCATCCTCTTAACATGCCCAGAAATGGACAGGGAGATGAGGCATTGATGAGTGTTTATGTCAGCAATTGTCTGTATATCTATTTTCTATAACTATCATTGTGTTTGTTATTATCGCTATCAATATGACTTTCTAAGAATCAATATTTTCAAAATTACTCAACCAAGCAACCAGTTTCTCCTAGAAAACCCATTGATAAGGAGCACAGCTTGGAAAGTGCTCACTCAGAATAATTCCCATGATGTTCCATCCTCAAATGCTTTATTCATGCTTGAATGATAGAGTTGGTGCTGAATTCTCTGCTCTGTGCCCTGACTTTAGACCTGTGATTGAGAAGCCATCTCACCTCTCCTCTTATCACTTTGGGTCTTTGGCCACCATCAGCCCTCATCTTGCCTCTTCTCTACCTCATCACTCTGGCCCCACTGCCCTCTCCTTGCAGCACCTCCCATCCTACTGGACATATACATTCACCCTGTTTCCAACTTCACACAAAGAAAAAGAGAGAAATTTGGAAAATCAGCCAGCAAACAAGCTTTTGTTGCTATGTGTTCTGATTGAGGATCACACAAATAGAATTCAATGTATCTTCACATTTTTTCACATTCCAGCATTTTCCTGGAATAATAATTAGGTCCCCATGGGGTGGGTGAAGTAGGAGTTAGTGTCCCTCATTTCCCCCTTTTGCAGTTGGCCATTTTGGGTGGGAAAGTTGGGGGAAATGACACAATGGCATGATTCTGGCCCACCTAAAATTTCTGTTATTAAACTGAGTTGCATAAGCCATAAGAGAAAATAAGTTATATTCTCAGGAACAAATTCCAGTGAATCAGCTCATTTTAGCTGCATATCTTCATCTGTCTCTAAAGTGGCTTATTTAAATTTTAATAGAAAATGTTCAATGTGGGTTCAAATGGAGGGAAAAAAATAATACTGTTTATTCCCAAGATAAAATTGTGTCAGGATCAAAAAAAAAAGAAAGAAAAAAGAAAGAGGAGGGAGAGAAATGTGATGCAAATTTCTTGAAAACAAACCTTCTATGTTCCACTTCTTAGGGACTGGACAAAGCAATATAAAGTCTATTGTACTAAACAAAAGCAACAAATGTTACATTGAGAAACTCACTGTCCTTTTTTAGTTGGCTCTTTAAAAAATCATTCAAAGAAGAAAAGTGCCCATGGGGGAAAGTGAGAAAAATTTGCAAAAGAAAGTTTTGCCACCTCCATAGAGTGGTTGCAGGAGAAAAAGAATAGGAGAATGCATGGGATAGCAGGAAGGTCTTTCATGGTCTTGGAAGTAAAAGATATGTGTTCAAATACTGACTTTGCCACTTACCAACCATGTAACATGGGCTAAGTGAATTAACAGTGACAGAGTGTACATTAGTACCTCTAATAAGGAGAATAATAACTGCTGTTGCATGATGCTCTCATGAAAAGAAAAGAAAATGTCTTCCCCAGCCCATCCTCCTCCAGGGTCATATGTCAATGACCTTTATACCCTTTGGACCAGGAGTTGGCAAACTGTGGCCCAAAGGCTAAATCTGGCCTGCTTGCTGTGTTTCAATATGGCTTAATTGACAGAGCCATGCCCCTTGTTTACCATTGTCTATGGCCACAGACAGAGACCACATGACCCATAGAGCCTAGAATATTTATCTGGCATTTTGCTAAAAAAGTTTGCTGAGCCTTCTCCAGATATTTGTGAAATTTGGAGTCATCTCAGGCAAATACATCATCTTTAGTCTCAGGTCCAATCAATCACCATATCCTGTGGATTTTATCTCCAAAATATCTCTGGAATCTTTGCACATCTCCAGAGCCACCACCCCATCCAAGTCACCACCAGGATTACATGAGTGCCCACTTTGATGCCTGCTCATTTTCCAAGACTTTGCATCAATTCTGATCCTCTTATTTAATTCACTAGGGGCCCGGTGCACAAAAATTTGTGCACTTGGGAGGTCCTTCAGCCCAGCCTGTGCCCTCTCACAGTCTGGGACCCCTCTGGGGATGTCCACCTGCTGGCGTGACTGGCCAGCCTGGGTGAGGGACTGATGGCTGTTTGCAGGCTAGCCAAGCTCCTCAGTGGGAACCCTGACCCCATGTGGGTGTGGCCAGCCTGGGTGAGGGGCTGAGGGCCATTTACAGGCTTCCCACAGCCCCTTCAGGTTTTGGGTCCGTACTGGGTACCTG
>PVJC01006459.1:0-54777 GCA_004026665.1 Murina feae
GCAGAGGCTCCCAGTGCAGAGCCGCCCTGCCAGCCTCCATCTTGGCTGGGTTAATTTGCATACAGCCACTCTGATTGGCTGGTGGGCGTGGCCGTGAGCAGAGGCTCAGCCGGCCTAGGCAGCAGTTGCAACAGAAGCCTCTGGTTTGCTCTAGCTCCGTGGCTGCTGGCTTTCATCTTGGCTGGGCTAATTTGCATACAGCCGCTCTGGTTGGCTGGGAGGCGTGGCTTGGCTGATGGGTGTGGCTTAGGTGTCTTGGGTAATTGTCAATTTGCATATTACTCTTTTATTATATTAGATGTTGCATAATGATTACCACAATAAGTCTGGTTAGCATTCGTCACCTTCTGTAGATTTTTTCCTGTGATGAGAAGATTTACTACTCTCTGAGCCACTTTCAAGTGTGCAATGCTTTATACAGTATTAATAACTGTATTATTATTATAATAGTATATAATATTATTATAGTACATTCACTATAGAAAATTAGCTTTTTCTACTCTGTCTGCCTGTGAGTACCAGCCCTCTTAAGAATATTAAAATTGTAGAGAATATCAGCACACACATATATAATAATAACATATTAACACACTTTATATATATTTCTTTCCTTTGCACCCCTAGTGCCCTCTGACACCCTTGAAGGGGAAAAGCAAGCAGAAGGGCACCCCAAGTGCTGAGGTAGAATCAGAGCTCGCCTCCAGCTCCGGCCAGTGGACACACACCTCTCCGGGCCCCGTCCCAACACACACTGAGGCAGAAACTTCTGCCGCTGCTTTTGGAGCAACCATTTCCATCCTCCAAAGACCCGCTTCCCTTGTCCCAGTTCTGGTGAAGGCCAGACGGGGTGCAGCAGACAGGACCAAATGTTTACCTGCCGACCGACCCGGGTAGATGGGCCCCACCCTCCAGCTCCCTCCCAGAGCCTGGCAGGTTCACCACTCACCCCTCTTCTCTCAGAGTTGAAGCTCACAGCTAGGCAGGTCAGGAGCATCCATCTGAAGGCACATGCACACTCCGGTGTAAAGAGAAACTGACACATTCATGGAAGTGGCCAAACTTGTTAGAAAAATTCGATTTTCTGCCTCTGGTCAGAGCGTCTCCCACGTGCTCCAATATCATATTTGAATCTCGGATACATAAATGTTAATCTTGTTGGTAAAATTCATTAACAAGGACCCTTCTGCTCGCCTCGAGGGCTGAGTCGTGGGCCTGCGGAGTAGAAAACGCCGGGTTCTATCCAGTACCACCTGTTCTGCTCTGTGACCGCAGGTCTGACCTGCCCGCAGTGAGGCGAGCTGGTGGGCCTACATCTTAGAGCTTGACACTGGGTGAGGCCCTCCTGGGACCAGGCCCCTCTGCGGGCACCCTCTCCATCCTAAATGTCCTCAGGTCTGCCCTTCCCCCTCTCTCCTTGGCCATTCTTGTGACTGCCCTGCAGAGGGCTCCTGTGCCCCCCACATCTCTCAGATGTCCTGTAGACCAACTCATCAAAAACAAAACTCTTCCTGGCCGGGCCCCATGTGGCTCATAGTTGAGTGTCAACCAGTAACGAGGAGGTCACCTGTTGGATTGCCGGTCAGGGCACAAGCCCGGGTCGCTCAGGCTCAATACCCATCACTGATTCTCTCTCATCATTGCTGTTTCTATCTCTCCCTTCCTCTCTGAAATCAATAAATAAATAAAAACAAAACTCTCCCTCCTCTTGCAACCCACTGCTGCTCCCTCCAGCTGCCCTGAGGCCCTGTCTTAATGCAATATTCCTTCTTCTTGACCCTGATGTCTAACTGGTTCTCAAGTCCCAGTCAAGTCTTTCCTGCTCCAATTCTTCAGCGGATGCTGCTGCCTAGGAGGCATTAATGCCCCACCCTGGCCTTAGGGTTCCATTAAGTCAGTCTCCGAGAGAGGCAGAGAGGTCGAAGGCCATGTTGAGGTCACCCAGCCAGAGTGACAGGGCTCCTGATCCCGACCCTGCCTGCCACCTCCTGGCTTCTGACGCACGAGGTGGTCACTAGCTGAAATGTGCAGTCGCGTCCCTGAGCCCTGCCTTGGCTTCAGCACCTCCTGAATCGGCATCGCCGCCTCTATCCTGCCACTAAAAGCCCACCCACCTGCTCATTTTTCTTTTACTTGGTTTTCAAAATGTTTTATAGGGTGAGCTTGTAATTTTTCTCTAAATTTTCTTTGAAATTCAAAATATTAATTTATAAATAGGGATTTTTTTAACCCCATTTTTTTCAAGGCTTCATTCTTTTGACATTTTTATTCCCTCAACCGAACATGGTACCTCTCTCCCAAACTCCTCCTGCCGTCTGAGTTGTCTGCGATGTAGCATCCTGGGAGTGTGGCTTTGTACCCCCAACATGTATAAGGACTGTCAGCACAATGAATTTTTTTATTTTAATTGATTTTAAGGCGGAGGAGAGAGACATTTTTTGTTATTTCACTTGTGCCTTCACTGGTTGAGCCTTGTAAGTGCCCTGATCATGGATAAACCTGTAATCTAAACATATAGGGACGATGCTCTAACCAGCTGAGCCACCCAGCCAGAGCCTGTACTTTGTTAATGTTACAACAAATTAAGAACATTCACTTTAATGTCAAGAATTTCAAAGGTCCTGTGGAGGTGCTCAGGAGGCCCGTGTCCTCCTGCCATCCCTCCAGCCATCCCACCAAGACAAGCACAGGAGCCGGGCAGGCCCAGAGAGCAGGGGATGGGAAGCCCCCTAGGCCCAGCCCCTGGCAGCCTGTCTCTGGGAACTCCCCGGCTCTATTCTCCAGGATTCCTTTCCAGAAATGCTGGAGCCACAGCTGATGACGGGGAGAAAGGTACACAACAGGCCAGCACGGCCTTGGAATGAGAGCAGCCGCAGAAAAGCTTGGGCAAGGTCCTTCCCAGGATTCTGCCACCATTTCTTGGCTGGCTGACTGGGCAAGCCTTTTAATCGTGGTAGGTTTCCTCATCGGCAAAATGAAGACCCAGTTTCCTCGAGGATCCCTACTGGACTAAGGAGGTGTGAGCATCTGAGTCAAATTCCATAGCTTGGTGACCAGGGGCTGGAGACATCCAGAGGGCCCGTCTCCCACCGAATGAGCACGTGCTCCTGAAGGCACACAGCCACGGGGCCCCGCGGTCTAGGAGTCACACTGGCTCCTGGAGCCCCCAAAGGCGCCCATCTTCACAGCGTCCAAGGGCTCCCTTTCCAGCTGGGAGCCTGCAGCAGCTGGACAAACCCAGCCTTTTTATTTTTAAGTGATTCTTAGAGAGGGAGGGAGGGATATAGGGAGAGAAACATCAATGAGAGAGAACCATCGATGCCATCACGCCCCCTACTGGGCTGACATTCCCATGTCCTGCCCAGGAATCCAACAGGTGACCTCCTGGTGCACGGGTCAAGGCTCAACCACTGAGCCACACCAGCCCAGCTAGACAACTCCATTCTTAAGGGCCCTGGCCTGAGGAGGGGGTGGTTGAAGGAATTAAGGAAAGCGGTGCTGCCACCCACAGATGACACTAAGCCCGACACAGCAACTGCTGCCCATTAGAACATTTATTTCTCAGAGAGAAAATAATTCCAGACAGTCATATTATAGTAGGTAAAATTAACTTTTGTACTCTTTACAAGCATAGATTTTCTGTTTATTACCTCTCTTATACCATCTGTTATAAACAATTCTAGAAAGCAAATAAAGTCACTTTCTACAATAAATAGAGCATCGTGTGCTTCACAGCAGACGCGACTGAGGCACGCAGGCCCCATGCCACAGCAGGATCTGAGCCGTTTCCCATTCCAAAAGCACAGTTTTCAAAATGAGACTCAGAGAAAGATTCAGAGAGAGAGAGAGAAAGTGTCGGAGGGAAGAGATACACACAGAAAGAGGGGAAATAGGGAAAGCCCCGAGATCTTACAACACAGGTTGAGACGAAGGTCACAGAGTCCACAGCCGACTGACTACCTGGGGAGAGGGGTGCACTGGCTCCTTAAATACCACACTGTGTGCACTTAAAGTACTCAGCCACACAATGGAGGACTAGTCGTGGAAACTATAGGCCTGAATAATTTAGAGCAGTATTTTACAATTATATACACCGTGTCCTTCCTTAGCCGTATGCTGCATTGTATTTTGAGTAATGAACAAAAGCCAGCCCCGTCCTTGGTGTTACAGTTTTGTTGTTTCCCTTTAAAACTCTGGCTCATGTCCCAAATGTATAAGAAGTTGTGGTGGTTGGTTGATTGTATTTTTAAAAACTCGTGTAAAAATGGCAGTAATCTCCCCAGTGACTTCGTTTTGTCCAAAACTCCCCTATGAAAAATTTAAAACAATTAAAAAGAACGTCAGCTTAAAAATCAACATGGCAATCAGTGGCCTGCACCCTGGCCCGAGACTTTGGTGCCTAAGAGGTGAGAGGAAACACCCAGAGAACATCGAAGCCTCTGCAAGTCGAGGGTTGTCAGTCAGCTTCCCGTTTCACAGCTTTTTCCTTCTGTTTTTGAGAAGGTGATGGTGGGGAGGGGGTTGAGGAGAAAGAGGGAGGGCAGAGGGTCTGAAATAAAAGTGCAGGTTCCCTGGAGTTGGGAAGCGGGGCAGCCAGGGTGGGCAGGCGGAGCTCGGGCCGGAAGACACTGCACTGCAGGCACCATGCCGTCCAGGGGGTGGACTGGGCGAGAAGCCGCCATTGCAGAAAACAAAAAACCCCGAGGAGCGGAGAGGAAGAAGGAAGGGCAGACGGGCTCCACCTCAACAAGCCTCAACCTCCAACTGGGCAGGTGGACACTCTCACGTCCAGCCCGTCTGCTGACAGGAGCCGCCCAGCCTCGGCCTGCCTCTTGGCCAGACAGGACCAGGAGGCCCCCCTTAATCCAAGGAGGAAGCACTCACAGCTGGTGTCTGCAGATGTAAGGGTCAGCGGGAGGGGGAACCGCAGGGGGCCCCGAGGAGCCAGGCGGAGGCACCCACCTAGCATAGCAGCTGGCCTCAAAGGGAAACACAAAGACCAATTTGGTAATGGTTTCTGTCAGTTTGGCACAAGAGAAAGGAAAGGAATAAGGGGAAAGACTGGGTGGAGGTGCAGATGGGACAGGGAAGAGGGGTGAAAATGGGTGACTGGAGGACTGCAGGGGGTGAGGGGGATGAGCTCACGGACATTCCCCACGGGACCCGAGTGTACCCACAGCACCTCTGGGGTCAGTGTCAGCGCCTCGCTCACCTGAGGTGTGGGTAACTGGGAGTTGGGTGGAGGGACTATGTACCCTAAAGAGCACAGGACCCACCTTCTGAGGCCAGGTCCCTCTCCTTGGCGGGCCTCCCAGCGGCTTCTACTTCTAACTGGTTCTTCAGTGGACCAGCCCCTGAGGGAGCTCAGGTGGGAGTTTTTGGCACATAGTAGGCCCAACAGGGGGACCGTACAGTTTGTCAAAACTGGGGCCTCAGCCCAGGCAGCCCCCGGCCTGCTATGAAGGGGACAGAGGCAGGGCAGGCAGCCCAGGCCGGCCCCGCCCTTACAGGTAGCTGGAGGGAACGAAGGAGTGGGGCCCCCGGACGCGGCTCAGGTGGATCATAGCTCGGTCGTAGGCCACCTGCACCGACTTGCGGATGCTAGTCTTGCGACCTTCCAGCATCTTGAGCTTGTCCACAGTGTCTTCCACGCCCAGGGGCAGGACTTTGTCTCTCGGAAGCCACTGCCTAAAATACAAGCACAGTAAGGTGCCTGGGCCTTGGTGAGTGCCTGCTTGCCCAGGACCCGTGTATAGTGAGTGGGTAAGGGACAGGCAGAGGGAGATAGACTGGGACACCTCAGAAATGAGGCCACAAGGGGCCTGAATGCTGTCAGCCCCTTCTCTGCTCCTTCTGCTCGCCCTGCTGCAGAATCAGAGAGCTCTGCTAGGAAGTGGGGCTGCTGCCAGGCATTAACGAACTGATCCTTGGGGGGCCTGAACCTGGTACTTTTTAAAAATACAGACAGTCCTTGGGTTACGTCGTTTCGTGGTTAAGTTGCCATCTCCCATTTATTTATAATAAAAAAAAAAGTTCCGTCATTTCGATGTATGTACATATGTGCTTTATGTCTTTTATTATTTATTTACCACAAGTAAAGGTCAGGAATTGTTATCATTCTTTTAAATTTTTTTTACTGTTTCACCTCATTACTGCTGTGTATTTGCTCCATGTGAGTGACGTAAGTGGGTTCTGACTTATGGCTAAAATCGCATTATGTCGCGATGTAACCCAAGCACGCCCTGCAATGGGCCCTGTGGCCCAGTCCCTGGCCCAGGACTGAGCCAGAATTCCTGCAGCCACTGGGTGCACAGCAGCTGGCAGGCTCTCAGCTGGGTTCTCTCCAGGAATCACCTACCCCGAGGGAGCTGCCTGGCTCAAGGTCCCTCCCTCCCCAGGGGCAGCCAGCATTCAATGACTAGTTGGTCTAGGGTACAAAGGCACAGCCTCAATTTCTGATATGGCTAAGGAGCCTCCCAGCTCCAGACCAGCCTGAGCCTCTATGGCAGTGGTTCTCAACCTCCTTGATGCTGCGACCCTTTAATAGTTCCTCATGTTGTGACCCAACCATAAAATTATTTTCGTTGCTACTTCACAACTGTAATGTTGCTACTATTATGAATCGTAATGTAAATATCTGATATGCAGAATGGTCTTAGGCGACCCCTGGGAAAGGGTCGTCCGACCCCCAAAGGGGTCTCGACCTACAGGTTGAGAACCGCTGCAGTTCAATAATCTTCTCCCAATGCTGCGTCCCTCCTCCCACAGCTCCTCCAATGCTGCGTCCCTCCTCCCCACAGCTCCCCCAATGCTGCGTCCCTCCTCCCCACAGCTCCCCCAATGCTGCGTCCCTTATCCCACAGCTCCCCCAGAGTTTTCCCAGGGAGTCTGGTCTCAGTTACTATTAACACTACTAATTAGTGTTGTTAGTAACACTAAGTTACTACTACCGTGGCAAGTGCAGGCCAGCTGCTGGCAGGTAGTGCCTCACCTGCACTTCTGTGCATCTCTCAGCAACGCAGACTCTGCACAGCCTTCAACCTGCACCCTGCACCTTCCCAGCAGCAGCGCCCACTCACCAGGTGCGCTTGTTGTCAAAAAAGAGGACAAGGAAGAGCTTCTCTCCAGCCTCGGCCTGTTTCTGCTCTCCCAGCTTCAGCACATCCAGTGGGGGGACAGGGATGGGGACACCATTGTGCAGGAGGCCCTCCCGGGGCATCTTGGGATCGATGATCTGAGGTAGGAAAGCAGTGGTACTCAGCTGGTGGACAGGGTGAGCAGGGCAGCCCGTCCCAGGACTAACCCCCAAACCACCCCACAATCAAGCAACGGAAGTAGACTTCTTCCACGACCCCCAGTGCCCCAAAATGGAGAGTGACTATTTCCCCAGCTCACTGTCCTAATCCTCTGGCCCTGCCCACTCAGAAGAGGGAGAAGCTTGCTCCCCAAACTGTCGGGGCCCGGAGCTGAAACAGAAGTGACAGAAGCCCAGCCTTGGGGAGGCCAGTGAGTGGGTGGGTGTCTCTGATGTGCAGCGCCGACAGGCAGACTCCTTCCTCCCAGTGTCCCCGAGAGGAGGGGAGGGGGCATCTTCCCTTCAGAGCCTTGCACTTCATTCCAGATGCTCAGCGCCTTCCCAACACCAGCTATGAAGAAGCTCTGCCTCAGCAGGGCCCATCCTTCGGTTCTAGCCCAACAGCTATGGTTACCCACCGCCTGCTTGTCTGACTGAACTCTCCCTGGTGTGTGGACCAGGTACATGTGTGACACCTCCACTAAGACACGAGAGAAGCTGAGAGACTGTGCTTGGGTTGCTGGAGAGGGGACGATGGCGTGGCTGAACCCAGGGCCACTGGACTAATGCATCCTCAAGGCTGCATGAGGCACAGGTGAGGGGCTCAGCGAAATGCCCGGTAACCAACAACCACAGTTTTCCAGCACCAGGGGGCCCCGACAGAGCCACCAAAGCTCATTAGTCACATGTGGCCAGCTCATCTCATCCTCTTGCTGATCTGAGAAGTCTCAGACAGGTATTAGCTGAGAGGAAACCGCCAAGCACAGAAGGAGTTGTGGCTGCTTGAGGCCACGGCTGGGCCTAACCCCAAGCACCTGAACCCGCTTGGGCCTCTACTGCCTGTGCTAAGGCCAGAGGAACTTGGAAACCTACTCAGGGAGCAGCTTTCTCCAGAGATGGAGCAATCTTAACTGCTAACCCTGTCCCAGGGCCTCTTCCACAATAAACTGCCCTTTTCGTTACCTTCGGGTGTCGGCCAGCCCCTCTACATCCCTCCGAGACAAGCAGCTGAAAGCAGATGCTCTGGTTAAGGGTTTACTCCAAGGAAGAACCACACCTACCCTGTCCCCAGCTCTGTGGTTTGGTCAAAACTCCACGTGCTAGCCTGTCTGTCCCTCCTGGGACTGAAGCTCAGGGTCCTAATGGAAACCAACATACAAGCCTCCTGAGCTTCCTCCATGACAGATGTTTCCCCTTGACTGGGCGGTGGGGTGGACAGTGAGGAATGCCCCTCCAGGCAGGAGCAAGGAAGTTAAGCTGCCACTAAGGAGAGCTCTGTTTAGAGCCCTTCTAAAGCAGACAGAGGCGAATGGGTCCCAAAGTAACACATGCCGGTCCATTCACTCAAATGCGATGCCAATGTAAAATGACATGGAAATAAAGTCTGTGATAAACGTTAACATAATAAATGTGTGCCTTCACTATTACAGCTGTAATAGATAAACAAATAGAAGGAACAGCACAAAGTGCTTACAGTTGGCATGTTAGAATAGTGGGGATTTATGTGGCTTTTCTCTATTTTTCCAAAACTACAGCTTTATAGAAAAGCAAAACCCATTAAAAAAAAAAACCCTAAATTTAAAAACTGTACACCCACTATGGATGCAAGTCCAGCTGATCCTTGAACACAGCTGTTAGAGATGCTGACCTTGTGTGTAGTTGAAAACCTGAGCATAGCTTTTGGTTCCCCCAAAACATATCCACATTTGTCTCTTGGTATCCATGGGGGGTTGGTTCCAGGACCCCTGTGGTTACCGAAACCCGAGGATGGTCAAGTCCCTTATACAGTCAGCCCTCTGCATCTGCAGATGGGAACCCTGGGTCTACAGAGGCCCGGCTGTGTGTTTATTGAAAAAATATATATATAAGAGTGAGTGGACCACACATTTCAACCCATGTTATTCAAAGGTCAACTATACACATTTAAGTAAGCATAGGAGAGTATAAACCAAAATGACACGGGTTGTGTTCAGGTGATTGGATTCAGTGATGGCTGAATTTCTTTAATCACGAAAGAAAATGTATCATTAAGAAGGTAATTAGAAAAAAAAAAAGATGAGTTTTAGTGGCTTTTTTTGCAGTGACATTAAAAACACAAAACCTGCACAGCCTTGAGCACTTCTCCGGGGACTAAGCTGGGCGTCTCAGGGGCAGCAGGGCACAGAGCAGGGGGAGGACAGCCTTGGGCCCGGCCGATGACAGCATGGATTCCACACTGTTGCCGCTAAGGCAGTGAGGCAGGCACCTGGGTTCCAGCAGGGCTCCAGCAGGTGTAGAACCTGGAGCTGTGGCTTCCTTGCCTGTCCAGTAAGGATCTCACCCTCCTCTAAGAGGCTGCTGGAAAGAGCCACACACAAGAATGAGCTCTGTGCGCACGCACGAGGTTGGTGGTGGTTCTCAAACTTGGCTACAGATCATCTGGGAAGCTTTTAAGAAATACTAGTCATGTCAGTCTGGCCTCAGAGAGTCTAATGTGGTCGTTCTGAGTGGACCATCAGTCTCTGCATTGTTTAAAAAATTCCCCTGGACGATTCTGACAAGCCCCAAAGGTTAGCAGCAACATCTTCCAGGGCCAGATGGACATGACCTCCCCAATACATACAGAGCTCTAAGAAATCACAATCAACATCATACAAAACAGAATGTTTAGCTACTGCTGGCAGGAGCATAAACTGTAACTTTCTAAAGGGCAACCTGGCAATTTGTATCAGAACTTGTACCGACTTTGCCTCCAGAAGGCACTCCTAAGGATTCCCTGTGAAGAAATCATCAGGGATGTGCACAAAGACAAAACTCCAATAAGATTTCTTGCTGGCTATTTATCAGAGTGAAAAATCCAAAACAACTTACATGAGCAATTAGGGATGGTTAGAATACATAAGTACATGCACAGGACTGAGGACGATGCAGTCATTAATGTGATATTGATGAAGAGGGTTTGAAGGCACGAGACATGCAAGCGCATGGTGTACTGTTAAGTGGAAGGGAGGTTAACTGACCATGGTCTTACATATGCACATCTGTATGCGATGAACAAGGTCATCTCTGAACAGACAGGACTACAGGTGATGTGGAACTCAATGGCTCAAAGTTAAGCCCTAACTCAAATTGCAACCCTGCCACGTAACAGCTAGATGACATGAGTAACATGCCCTCCTCAGTATTTCAAGAATTAGCAGGACAAATGTTTAATAAAACAGCTCAGCATGAGGAGCAGCTTTTAAGATTCTCTACAATGAGCACACATTAGCTCTATGCACTAGCGAATGAATCCCTACGAGCTCTAGTCTGTTTTCCCAGCTGGGAGCCTTGCTGGTTTGACCCACCCAAGGCTGAAAGGAGCCGATTCCCACCACACTCTGATGGCTCGGTCCAATCAGATAAGCCCCTGGGGCAGGGCAGGGGCCACAATCGCCCGGGGGAGGAGGGTGGCATCTGGGGCAGACTCACCAGGGCAGGGTAGGAGGGATAGCCTCGGCACTTGGCCCACACCAGCTCCAGGGGCTCCAGGTCTCCGCGGTCTTCAAAGGGCATCAGGAGGCTTCTGCCTGGGGGTGGGGAGGGGAGGAGACAGTGCCCAAAGGGGATTTGGAGCTTCGCCCGCCCGGAGGCCTACCTGTGGCCTCCATGTGACCGGGGCAGTCTAGGAAGGCGTCAGAAACTGCCCCTCCACCCTGCCCCTTCCCTGCCCCTTCCTCGGAAGCTCTTGGACTAGATTAGGGGTTGACAAACTTGGTCGCTAAAGGGCCAAGAGCAAATACTTTATGTTTGTGGACCACATGGTCTCTGCTGCAACTACTCAACTCTGCTTTGCAGCAAGAAAGCAGCCACAGATCATCTGTAAATGGATGAGTGTGGCTGTATCCCAATAAAACTTTATTTTTGGAACTGAAATTTGAATTTCTTGTAATTTTCACATATTACAAAATATCGTTTTTTTGGTGTGTTTTTTCAATCACCTGAAACCATAAAAACCATTCTTAGCTCATGGGCCCTACGAAAACAGGCAACAGGCTATACTTTGCTGACCTCTGGATAACGCTCCTTGGAAAAATGTAACTGCTTCCTTACCAGGGCCCCTGGGAGGAGAACCATCGAGCAGCATGGACGAGCCACAGGCTGCTCTCTGGACCTCCAAGTGGAGGCCTCATGATGGAGGCTTCATGGAAAAAGATGCCTGGGACAGACTTCCCAGTAAAACCACTTGCTAAGAGTCAGTTTTCTGACACTGCCACACCTGGCCACAGGTCACCTGGATCACAGCACTCAGCAGGGCCAAGCAGGTCTGCAGGGCCTGCGTCTGCCTCCTTTTATCAAACCTCACACTGGGTGTCCCACCCGGGGCAGGCAAGTCTCTTCAGTTTCCTCTGTTCTGCACCCAATGCACTAGAATACATGGATGGGCGCTTTACAAAAGCATTGAACACACAGAGGAGCCTCCTTTCCCTCCCCATAACTATAACTGGGGAAACCAAGGAAAAAGACCCAAATCTCAGAGTGGAAATTATGTTTCTAAGGAAACATTACCACCCCCACTTACGATTTTTTAAAAATGTACTAATAATGAGGTATTGTTTCTACCTATTGAGTCAATACCAATAACAACAAAAAGATAACACCCAATTCTGCAGAGGCAGGCTGAGGGAACTGCAGACCAGCCAATCCTTCCAGAATTTGGTATAAGTCTCAAGAGCCATCAAAAAATGTATGAACCATCTGTTCCAGTAAATTCCTTCCCTGGAAACGTAGTCGAAGAAAATAACTTTAAAACCAAATAAAAAGATTTTGAACAAAAATATCAGTTTACTATGTATAAAGTCAGAAATAATCAAGTGTCTAACAATTGAAGGGGTTTTTTTGTTAATCTTTTTTTTTTTTTTATTCTCACGCAAGGACATTTTTCCATTGATTTTTAGAGAGAAACATTGATGTGACAGAGACACATCAACTGGTTGCTTCCCGTACACACCCCAACCAAAGTTGGGAGCCTGCAACCAAGGAGCATGTCCTTGACTGGAATCGAACCTAGGATCCTTGAGTCCTCAGGCCGACGCTCTATCCACTGAGCCAAACCAGCTAGGGCTGAAGGGTTAATTATAATGAACTGATTGAAAGATACATTGTTCTAATGACGAAGACACATAAAGATTATGTCAATATGAAGAAAACATTGCAAAAGCGAGAATGCAGAAGAGCATGTGTTTTAGGTTAGCATTTGGTTAAAAACATGTCTGAAATGAGTAGAAGGCAACACAGAAATGAAGACAACTATGCTAAGATGGAACAGTGGGAAGTCAATTTCCTTCAGCTGCATTTTTGTAAGCACGTGGCTTTAAAAATAAGAATAAAATATCAAAATGTCACCAGCAGAAGCACAAAGTACATGCCCATCCTCTCCTAATTTTGTATCTAGACGTGAGCCTTCCTCCTGGGCGCTGACCGTCGGACAGTAATGGAACACACAGGCTTGCATTCATCAACACATACAAGGAAAACAGGGAAGCCAAGGGCAGATAATGCGGGTGAGAAAAGGAAAGAGAAGAAGAGAAGCCTGCAGCCTGACGAAAGCTTTGAAGACAGGCACCCAGAGCGCACACCTGCCGCAGGTGGGCTGACAGGTGCTCGGAGAATAGCCCGCTCAGCATCTGCTCGTCCTGAGCAGCACCCAGGCCCCTCCTCTGGCCTGTGCTGCCCTTTATCCCCTCAGGCTAAGGAGAAAAGATCCACACACTTCACTGTTTGGACCAGCTGCAGTGTGTGTCACGGGGAGAAGGCTGGAAGCACTGGATCACATGACAGGTCACGTGTGTGACTCAGGACTGCAGGCTATCACAGACGATTCCAGGGAGGGAAGACAGGCAGTATTTACCAAGATGACAAACGCATGCTTCCTTCAGTGCCGCCACTCCACTTCTATAGATACACCCCCCACGAATACAAAATGACCTATGTACAAGGTTGCTCACTGCAACGCTGATTACAGCACATCAGTGAAAACAATGGACCTGTGCATCTGTAGAGGGCTGGCTAAGTAAATGATGCCATCCTCTCTAATGGGACATTAGGCAGACGAATTAACTGAAAAGAAAAAAGCATGGTTTAGAGCAGGGGTAGGGAAACCTTCTTCTGCCAAGGCCACTTGGATATTTAAGACATCATTCGCAGGCCACACAAAATCATCAACTTACAAATTAGCCTGCTATACTTGGTCAAACATTTAATTAACTCACCCCTAACGTTTTGGCAGGCCCAGACCAAATGATCTGCGGGCCTTATACGGCCTGCGGGCCTGACGGTCCCCACCCCTGGTTAGAGGAGCACACGTAGAGTAGCTTCTCTAGTCACTCTCCTACATGTACATGGGCGTTTTGGCTTGTGTGTGTAAGGGTTACATCTGGAAAGACAAAAGGAACTACCAACAGAGGTGGTCCTGGGGAGAGGGCACTGGTTTTTCATTACGCACCCTTTCATACCTTTCTGGTTTTTGTTACCACAGGCATATATTACCAATTCAAATTTAAGATGAATTGGGGGGGGGGGTGGACAGAAATAAAAATATTATGAATGACCTGGGAAGGAAGACCCTGCCTAGTGCCCAAGGGTCTCGAAGAGCTCACAGTCCAGCCAGACCACAGAGCTGGTTCTCTGGAAGGCCTGTCCCCAACCCCCCAATCTATCTGTACGTTGTCCTCACCTGAACCACTGTAGTCAGAGTCTCCGTTCACACTCTCCAGGAAGGGCACTCGAGACAAGGCTGGCTTCCCACGGCTGCGTTTGGGGGGCACCAGACCACTGCATACAGAGCAGGGAGGGAAGGGGGAAGAAATGAGCAATTTCAATGACTAGCACCCCCACTCCTGCTCTCTAGTGGCTGACAGGCATGGAGCTGCATGAACCCTTCAAGGAGAATGGTTTCCCACCTTCCCCTAAAAACTCACACTAAGCCGTGATATACTTCAGAAAGTTCCCGTGAGGCTTTGAGGAACCATTTCATGCATGTGAAAGGACTGAACCTGGCAGGACATGCCTGCTCCCTGCTCCCGTTTGGGCCCTTGGACTTCATCCAGAGCAAAGGTCATCCCAGGCCACTTGAGGAAGGCCCACCTCACATCTGCGCAGAATTCTTTGCTCTGTGGCTCATATTGCTTGTTCTTTAGAAATCAATGTACTTTCTAGAGGTATAAAAATCTTCCTCTTTCCCAAATTTTTTATAAAGGACATGTCCTACTTCTTTAATTAGAAAAGACATTTTTAAATTGGGAAAAATTCACTTCTCACTGTTACTTTATGTGTGTGAATTTTTCTTAGACAAAGATGGATTTTTTTTTAGCATGGCTACTGCAAGGGGGTAACAAAAAATTAGACAAAGACTAAAGGTAATAAGCAAAAGTGAGAACAGTAATACCAGAGTAATGGTATCACTTGAACCCACAGAGGCGTCAGTATTTTTAAGTAGCTCCCAATGCAATTTTTAAGTAGCTCCTAATGCACAACCATAGTTGGGAGTCTCTGGTAAAAATAATGTGACTAGGACTTTCTTTCCATCCAAACTTTAAAAAATATTACCACTATATAATCTTTTCAACTAAACAAATGCTTAAAAGACAGTCCAACCATTTGCAGAAGAACAGAAGTGCTGAGACTTCTGGTGGGACAAGAGGCGGCAGGGTTAGGACTGGCTGCGAGCAGTGCTCCTGGTTATCGAATCGTAGCTGAATCGTAGCTGTCTTTATCATGTCTAACACAGAACACCTGCACAGCCAGAACTCAATGAATCGTAATCCCTCAGTAAGCAGGAGGCTGGGAGCTTTTTTCCTGCTAGTCAAAATGAAGGCTTGTTTGGAAAAACACATAGAACACCCAATTCACATTCAGGCTTCAGTTCCTACTCACCCTACAAAAATCTGTCACTGAGACTAGACTCTGAGGCTTTATAAAATGTAAGGCACTAGCAATTTTATTAGGAAAGCCTCTCCAAGTTCACATCATGGATCTGAGAAGACATCTTCATATACAACAGAAGAGGGCCCAGCAAAGTGATTAAGAGATTAAACTGGGGAACCAGACTTCCTGGGTTGAGAACCCAGCTCTTTACTCAATAGTTCTGTGACCTTGAGCAAGTTACTCAACCTCTTTGATGCTTGTGTCCCCCTTGTGTTGCTGTGAGGACTTAATGGATTAATACACAGGGAGCACTCAGGAAGTGCACATACAGCACATACCAAACACTCACTAAGTGGCATTCTATAACATTATATGAATGACAGTAAATTTTAATGTCTTATTTTAAATGTTATAAACTACTAATGTACTATTAAATGGTGAGCTCTGAGGATAAGCTCAAGAAAATGGATACAACACCAAAACTAGATCTGTATTTTTCTGTTTCATAGGAAAAAGCACACGTGTGCCCTAGCTGGGCAGCTCAGTTGGTTAGAGCTTCATCCGGATACACCAAGGTTGCAGGTTCGATCCCCAGTCAGGACACATACAAGAAGCAACCAATGAATGCATAAATAAGCAGAACAAATCAAAGTTTCTCTCTCTCTCTCTCTCTGCCCTAGCCTTTTCCCCTCTTCTCCCTCTGCTACCTCCCTCAAATCAATAAATAAAATTTTAAAAAAGCTAAAGAAAAAAAGCACAAGGGACTTGATCATGGCCTGTATTTCAGCCTCTCTCCCACATTACCCAGGCCTAAGCAGACAATTCAACCTATAATTACTCTGTCTCCTGATTTCACATTCAACTCTGACCTTCAGAAGATAAGCTCCATGAGAGCAGACACCTTATCAGTGCCTAATATAGTTCCTGGCTCATAGTAAGTGCTCAATTAATAATTAAAGTACTGACCCATAGAAAGATGGTGCAGCCTTAACCTGCTCAGAAAACCATTAGGATAAACCAAGGGGCACATGGCGGGTGGATGGGATGAGTGACCAGAAGTTCTTTCTAATTCTGGGATTATATGATTATTGAGTTAATGATTGTCCTTTATGTACTTATCACCATAGTACAGGGGGAGAAAATGAAAAACCCTGGCAGCCAGACTCCCTGAATCTCCTGTTTTAAACCTTGAAATGCCACTGAGTTAAAGAGGAAATGCCTTCCAAGGGCATGTTCTCCATGTCGAGTAGGGCCCCAGAGAGATCAGCAGCACTGGACTGGAGGGCTGCATAGCAGCACACTGCAGCCTGCCTGGCTTGCTTCTCGTCCAGAGCTGGGAAGAGTGCCCCTCACAGAGGGAAGAGCCCAACACACTTTCAACCTTCAGTCAAGGTGTAGGACAGGACACTCTTACCCCACCCCGGGGAACTGGGTTTCAGGCGCTAGATCTTTGGAGGGAGTCAGAAATCCCACCCCAGGCCCAGTCTAGAAGCATCTTATAACAGCCTGAAATCACTGCCTCTTCTCTGATAACCGTGTTCTTTCCCATTTACTCCCCTATATCTCTAAAGGGCAGCATGGGAGGGAGTAAGAAAGGGCAACTCTGAGGTTTGGTGTGGAGGGAAACCTGAAAGGAGCCACTGAAAGCCGAGCCCTCAACAGCAGGAACCGGTCCAGGCCCAAGGGCTAGGGAGCTTCCCATGGACCCATCAGGAGCCCAGGAGCCAAGCACCTAACAGAATGCACGCCCAACCTGCCTTGGTGGTGCTTCAAGCACAGACTCATTCCCAGGACCATCTCCCCTGTTCTGAACACAGAATCCATTCAGCAGCCACATGGAGGGACCATGAGGTCAGCCTTTGTGGCACCGAGGGTCGCCCATTTCCAAGAGTCCCACTCCCTGGTTCCTTGTACACAAGGCAGAGCAGGGGTTCAAGGAACTCTTGCATGTGGAAGAAACATTAAGGCTCTGATATCAGAAATCCTCCCTTCAGGTAAAAGAATGGGGGGAAAAACTCACCCCCCAGCTCAACCAAGAGCTGGGACCTTTGGCTAATAAAAGCCAATTTCAAATCTCCTATCAGCTCATTTCTTATCCCCACACCCCACCTCTAAAGGGGCCATAGCTATGAGGACCCAAAAGGCACAGGGTGAAGAAACCATGTCTGCAATGAGCTGGGTTATCTGAGTGCGTCAGGGCACAGGTGGAGGATTGGCTCAAACATTAACTTCTCTGGGCAATAGAGATATGGCTGGCCCGCTTTCTAGAGCCAAATTCAGCTCCGTAAACCCTGTAAAGCATCAGCATCACCCCTCCCCTCCTAGTCAGATCAGGCCTGAGAGTCAAGGGTCATGCTGTTTCCTAGGAGCTCCCAGTTGCAGACCAGAGGCCTCAGGAAGTAGCAGGGGTGGGGAAGAAAACATCTGAGATAAGCAGAGAGAGGTTCAAGCTGTAGCCGAACGAAGAGTAAAGGGAGAGGTGGTGAAGCTTTGGGGACGAGTGTTCTTACCTGCAAGCTTCAAATGCCAGTCCACCACTGAGACCCAAACTACATTCCGAGTCAGACCCGCTTTCTGTGTGTTTTCCGAAGCCGTTGGTGACGCCTGCCAAGGACACACAGAGTGAGCTTGAGTGCAGCACCCCACCCACCCCACCTCTGCCCCCGCTCCCCGCCGCAGCATGGCCACCCCAGGAGGGCTCAACGAGGAGGGGTGGAGAATGGCTGTGCCCCTGCTTTGGAAAATGGCCTTGGGCGGTAGAATCTGATATAGATTTGGGGGAAGTGTTGGTGGGGGCAATGAGCAGACACTGCATTTTCTTTCCCTTCCTCTGGTTTTACGTAAGGAAAACATAGCTCACTCCAGTTACTGTCATCGGGCTACAAAGGGAAATACCAAGACTTCCTCACTCCGACTGGCTTACAAGTCCCTGGATCTGCTTTCCATTTCAAGCCTTGATTATCAGGGAGTCTCCTCTGCCTCTTGGGGAGCCCACCCGCCTGGCCCCCTCAGATAAACACTCACACATCCTATCAATCACACAGCCGGCAACAGCTAGCTTCATTCTTTTGGGATGGTGTCAGGGAGGCTGGGGCAGGATAAGGCTGTGTAACTGCGCCTGGAGATACCTAGCAGGGCCTGCCAGGCTTGAGGATGGGGACTTTTCCGCAGAACGAAAGCAGACCAGCCCTCCTGGGACAGGGAGTCAGCATGCCCTGGGTTCTAGGCTGGGCTCTTAAGTGCAGGCCCCTTTCCTCTTTAAGCCTTGGCCTCCCCTCCTGGGAAGGTGATATGCTCTCACTCATGGAGGATGCTATTAAGTATGAATGAGAGGAGGTCTGTTTACAGCAGGCAGCCCTTTGGAGGCAGATGGAGGCTACCTGCTCGTCTCAGGGACATGACTTTCATTGGCTGTAAAGGCTTCAACTCCCCTCTGTCTCCCCAGCTCTCAACCACAGTCCAGAGTGCTGCAAGTCAGAGGGCTGAGCCAAGAGCTCTACGTCACCTTGGCCAGAAAACTGTGAGGCACGGCACACCTGTAGGAGCAGGTGTCTGAGCCAAGGTATCTGCACTCTGACCTAGCTCTGCCTCTACCACCGAGACCTCAATTTCAGTCGCTAAGCCCTCAGCGGCCTCATCTGTAAAGGACCAACACACCTGTTTCCGTGAGGGGCCCAGAGGGTGCGCAGCACTCCTGAGCGCAGGGCAGCTGGGCTAGAGGAGGGACAGACCCGTGGTATCCCCAAGCAGTGGGCCCTCTGGGCCTGGGTGAGCCTGGTGTCCACCTTCCCAGTAGCAGGACTTGTCACTTTTAGTGCAGTGTTCTCAGTGCTGCTTGGCTGTGTCTGCCATGGCTGAGAGGATGACAGCGATGACTGCTACCATCGACTGCTACATGCCAAGCGCCTTATGCTAACTATTTCCCATCCTTAGCGCCCTGTAAAGCAGGTGTCCTAATCTCAAATTAGAAATAAGGAAACGGCCTGTTCGATTTGCCCCAGCTAATTACTCTGGTGCACAGCTGGTAAGAAGATGGAATCTGCACTCAGGTCTGCCTAACCGCAGGCCTCAAGCTCTTGACTGTACCGGCCTACTCCCCTAATACAAGAAGCTTGGGCCAGATGGGAAGGGAAGGTATTACTGGTAACAAAGTGATAGGAAGGAAGAGAGAAAAGCAGAAAAAACATGTGCTGGCCATATAGCCCAAAGCCACCACATAAAAGGGCATGAGAGAGACATGAGGCCCCTCCCCACGAAGCAAGCTGGCCTTCCATATCCCACTGAGACTCGACTACTCTGTCTGCCAATGTGGGCCCTGCACATTCCCGCCACTCCTGGCCACTCTCTAATACCACCCCAGCATCCCTTACGTCCCCTCTTCCCTGTTAGTTTTTTCTCCGTAACTTCTGATATAAGATACAATCCATAACTTGCTTTTAATATATCTTCCTCCAAGGAGACTTTTGCCCCAGTACCTAGAAGAATGCCTGATATGAATATCTGATGAATGAATGAACTAAAATGAAGACAGGGCCTATCTGACCATGTACAGCTTTGCATCCCCATCAGGGCTGAAGAGCGCCCCAGACACAGGCTAGTCCTCTCAAAACACTTGCTCAAAACCCACCTCCCCAGGCCTCTGCTCATCATGCGCCAGGCCCAACTGGGAAACAGGGAGCCCTCAGTGCCACCCTGGCACCCGCAGGAGCTATTAGGGAGGTGGCCAACTGGAGGAAGCGCTGGCTGTCAAGGCAAAGCAGAGAAGCAGGTGAGAAGTAGCAAGGAAAGTCATAGGCAGGTCACCTGTTTCTTCCTCCTGCTGGGCGGACCTCTCCCCGTCACTCTCACTACAGCTCCTGCTCCTGGGCCGCTTCCGGGAGTGCTGTTCATCCTCGATGCTGCCAGGAGAGGCAGGAGAGCCCACTGTACCATGGTCCTCGCCATTCTCCAGGGCCCCATCTGGGCTCCTCTGCAGCTTAACCCCGTTCTTGGCCTTCTTAAAGAGAACTGAGGTGCGCCGGCCCACACTGCTGAGCGGGGCCCCGTCAGGGTCATCGGGGGCCATGAGGGACAGTCTGCTGATGCCACCGTCACTGAGCAGGGGTTGCAAGGGCTCGCTCCCGAGCTGCAGAGGTGATTTTTGCAAAAGCTCATCTTCTTCCACCTTTCTGGGTTTTAGGAATCGGCTTGGAGGTTTGTTGTCACTGATGGGTTTTAGAGTGGGGGGATCTGGAGGGGATTCTTGCTCAGACAAGGAAGGTGCAGGCCCAGTGGGCTCCAGGGTTGGTGGGGGAGGCAGTTTGGAGTCATCTGTTAGAGAAAAAGAGAACCTGCTTGAACATTTTAGATAAAGTCTGTCCCTATGAGCCAGCTAATGACACTGATAAGCACGAACCAAAAGCACTAGCTGTTACAGGCTTGAGAAGCATCCCAGGTCTCAGTCTGAGGTGAAGAGAAGGTAGGACTAGGTTTTCTTAACACTAGTCATCCTCAACCCTGGCCACGAGTTAGGACCTCCTAGGAAGTCTCTTAAAATTTTCAGTGCCAAGGTCCTATTCCAGACTCACTGAAACCAAGCCTCCAAGGAGGAGGTATTCTTTTATAAGCTCACCAGGGGAGTCTGATGAGGTGAGGGTCACACACCATTGCTCCAACGGCTGCCTACTTAATCGATAATTAGGTGAGTCTCAGCTGCACAAATTAGGAGTCTACAGTTCTCATTAGACTCAAATATTTTCCCATCTTTCACTGTTTTGGGGTTCCTATCACCCAAATGAAGGGAAGAGGACAAGCAGAAAGAGGAAATTTATAGAAATGGGAAAAATGAGGCCAAGTAAGTTAAACTAGAGATTCCCAAACATGTGTGTTCACCTACCATCTTGAAACTTCTATTTTTTTAAGAATTTTTATGTTGATTTTTAAAGAGAATTGTTGTTCCACTTATTTATGTATTCACTGGTTGATTCTTGTATGTGCCTCAACCAGGGGTCAAACCCACAATCTTGGCATACCTGCTGCACTCTAACTGAGCTACCTGGCAGGGCCGAAACTTCTAAAAACTGAGACTTCTAAACCACAGCCGAGGCTGCCCTAATCTGAATCTCTGGGAGGTGACCCCTGGGAATTTTGTTTGAAATTCTTCAGGGGTGGGGAACCTTTTTTCTGCCAAGGGCCATCTGGATATTTATAGCATTCTGGGGCCATACAAAAGGATCAGCTTAAAAATTAGCCTGCTATATTTGGTCAAACTGTAATTAACTTACCCCTAATGCCTTGGCAGGGTCAGACCAATGGGCTGGACGCTTCCCACTCCTGTTCTAGGAGCTGCTGCAAGCTGGGCCACTGGGCATGACCCTATGCTGCCACAACCTGGGATGGGAATACTGCCATGGGGACACATGCTGGCTGCCACGCCACATGGGGAGTGAGGAAGAATTACAACGGACACAAAGCCCTCTAAAGCCAAATATGACCTCTCAGCCATGTCCCCATTCTTTGCCAATCTAAAATGGGCCATTCCCTGTAATTTGGGCCCCTTCCCTCTGGAAATAAGTCTCAACATTTTGAACTGTGCAGATGACAGACCCTCCCAAGCCATAGGCTCAGATCCAAGGACAGGTAGGAGGGGGACAATTCTGTCCCCAGTGACGTGGGAGAATGGGAAGCAGCTCAGGTTTCAAGCCCCGGAGCCTCTGAGAATCACTTCCCCGGCTGTCTTTGCAATCTGGCCTTTCTGCTTTGGACGGGCCTATAGACTCAGCGAGCCAGGGTCAGAGCCACGAGGCAGCTTGAGAGCCCAGACCATGTTTAGGGTCGTTCTTTTCTATAGCTCCGCGCCCACCACAACCTGAGCTGCTCTAAGAGCCTCTCTACATGACAGTACAATATTTAACGGATATGTGCAATATCACCATAGAAGGTCAAAATACTGAAATATTTCTTTACTGGTTAGTAACAGCTGCTGAGCCCCAGCCTCTGAAACTCCCTGAACCGGCCCACAATCCAGCAACTAAATATCCACATCAGTGGCCACCAGAAGTTCATTCCAATACAACAATCAACACCTACTCTGACTGATAAACTTTTGTCTCTAGTGATTGTTAGATATTTTGAATATCAATCCTGGGCATATGCGGAAGTGTGACCCCAGACCTAAACTCAAGGAAGGATGCTTCTACTAGGATTTCAGCTTAACCCTTGCTCCCTTCCCTGCCCCCAGCACCCTGCCTGTGCGTGACTGTCTCTCACCTCTGTCCCCATCGTCTTCCGGCTCCTCCCGCAGGGCCTGCTGCAGCACAGCCACACTTCCCCGGGGTCCTGCCAGCAGCTCTCCATGGGACACAGTCTTGCTCAGGGAGGGTGGCTGTGGTGGCGGCGGCTGTGCCAGCTTCTGCCGAAGAGCATTGATCTCCCGGCGCAGCATGCGGACGCGGCGGGTGCGGGCCCCACTGGACCGCATGGCACTCACCAGGTCCAGTTTCTCCAGCAGCTCCTTCAGCTGCACCTCCGTGGACAAATGGGCCCGGTTCTCTGGGATGAGGATGTTGTCCACTGCCAGGGAGAAGGGAGGAGAGAGGGGCTGAAGGGCCTGCCTAGCCCAGAGGAAAGGGAAGGGGCTGAATCCCTTGGATGCAAAATATTCTCCTGGAATGCCTGAGCCAGGGGCTTCTAGTAACACCACTGTGGGGCCTTGGCCCTGGCGCCCCAGTTGCCCACAGGGCAGCCACAAGGACAAGGTCAGAATCTGGGAAACATCTGCAGGAAGCATTCCACAGTCACGATTATGGGCTCTATTGGAGCAGGCAGGAGGCAGCTTGGCAATTCCCCGGCCTGAGTGACTGGCTGCTGCCACTGAAAAGCAGAGAGCAGGGGCCGGCAGAGCGCGGGCTCCGAGGCAATTCCACTCTCTGCACCTTCTGCATCCTCCACTGCACTCTCTGAATGAGCCAAACACACAGCCGCCTGCCTTCACTACCCCACGCCCCGTGCCACACAGAGGGTCTGGGAGAGGAAGACCCCAGTGAGGCCTTAGCTTTTCAGCAGCTAGTACCTGATTCCCCTTTCCTAACATTCAGGAAGTGCTCAGTGAATTAGTTAAACTTTAATCCTTGGAACTATTGCAGCCACAAGCAGATATATTCCTGCCTGTGCCTACCCCCAGCTTTGCTCCTGGAACCCACCCTACAGCCCTAAGGTCCCCTCTGATCCCTGGCTTTCTGGGCTCTGTCCCTGTACCGCCTCCTGGCCCCTCCTCCCCACCCGTCCAGGCTTCTCACCGTCTTCCCAGGAAAAGCGATAAAAGTCCTCCAATTTGGGTGACTCGGGCAGGTGGGTGCCCCTCTCGGGGTCATAGCCGATGTTCTCTGCCTGCCGCCGGGCGTGCCGCAGGATGGCCCCTCCCAGGTCCCGCAGGCGGACAGCTGCTCGGTGGAAAATTGTGTCTTTAGCATTATACTTCATGCAGTTGGAAACTATAAGGTTAAAGTCCTCCTCAAACTCCTCCAAGGTGTGGTACAGATGGGACTCCAGCTTCCGCCTCATAGTAGAAAAATCCATTGGCTTGGATATGAATTCCAGGTAATCTGGAACCTAAACATATAAAACCTGTACAATTACAACAACCATTTACTAGCCAAACAGGCGCACCCTTCACCGGCACTCTAGCCTCCCCATTCCCTGGTTTGACCATTCTGGGCTCACTCAGAGCCCCCGGCCCTGGCCCACCCTGGTCTGCTGACCCCTTACCATTGGCAGTCTACTGGCCTTGTCAGACACCCCCAGTTTTTGCACTGTCATTCAAGCCCCTCCTGGCCTTCACAGGTCGTTCCCAGTTCTTGAGGGGCTCACTGTTCAGGAAGTGGGGTGGGGGGAACTTGCCTCACTCAGGTTGACAGGTTCAGCAAAGATGTGCGCGGGATCCTTCTCCTGCAGCAAGTCCAGTGTTGTCCTCAGCAAAACGTTGAATGGCATCAGCTCTAGCTCCATGGCAGCCTGTTGGACCTTGATCTGTGGGAAGGTGGGAAGAAATCAGGACACCCCTCCCCTTGAAGAGGCACTTAACTTGTTCTTTATGGCTTGACTTTCACCAATTGTGTATAACTAATTTTCACAGGGTATTAAGCTGACCATTTTATTAGGAGTGACCACCTAACCCACAGCCTAGAAATAGACACCAAGAGCTATCACTATGTGGATTTTCCTATGTATCAAGCACCACACCAAAACTTAAGAGTGATAATAATTATACAGTTGATCCTTGAATAACACAGGTTTGAACTAAGCAGCTCCATTTATACATGGATTTTTTTCAATAAATATTGTTAATGTGTGCTCTCTTCCTTTTGATTTTAACATTTTCTTTCCTCTAGCTTATTTTATTGTAAGAATACAGTATATAATATATATAACATTCAAAGTATGTGGTAGTGAACTGTTAGCAGTAAGGCTTCTGGTCAATAGTAAGCTACTAGTAGTTAAATTTGAGGGAAATCAAGTTATATGCAGATTTTAAACTACGCTGGGGGTCAGAGCCCCTAATGCTCACATTGTTCACGAGCCAACTGTAATAATAATGACTACTTTTATAGTTCTTTCTAAGTGCCTATATAAGCATTCTACGTAAGTGAGTATATGAGATAGGTACAGATGAGATATTTTACAAAAGGAAATGGAGGCACAGAGAGACTAAGTAACTGACTGGCACCAGGTCACACAGCCAGTAAGGGGCAGAGCTGGGACTACATCCCAGACAGCCTGGTTCTACAATGTGTGTTCTTGATGGCTATGCCACACTGCCCCTCTACTCACATTATCTCAATTAATCAACACAACAACACTGAAGGAGAAACTTATCATCCCCATTTTATAAATATGGAATCTGAATCATCAGTAACCCTTGGTCACCTGGCTAAAGAGCCGGGTCTGACTTAGTCCAAGGAGCACAGTGATGACATAAAATGTGCCTTGGGCCAGAATTCCCACCTAGTGTGCTGAGATACTGATCCCACTGTCC
The DNA here is from genome assembly GCA_004026665.1 of Murina feae. Taxonomy (NCBI): domain Eukaryota; kingdom Metazoa; phylum Chordata; class Mammalia; order Chiroptera; family Vespertilionidae; genus Murina; species Murina feae. The sequence goes on from PVJC01006459.1 coordinate 25,188, forward strand.
TCTGGAATGTCTGGGTTGAGCTAGGCTGACCTGGGCCTCTAGGCTCATCCCCTCAGGGAGCAAACAGCTTCGAGTATTTACAGTAGTATGCTTTACTATGTTGTATTCATGTATGTCCTACTATGAAAAGGTTGGGAAGCCATGGATTAGACTATGAAAAGTCCTGTCTCTTGGCTGCATCAAAACAGGCCTGCCTGCTTCCTTTCCCCTTTCATTTCTGTGAACCAGAGGCAGGAAAAAAGCTCAGGTGCGAATCCAGGGCTGGGATGGCAAACAGTGTGAATCCAGGAGGAGGCCCTGAGATGTCCTCCATGCCACCCATGCTAAGTATGGCAAGAGCTGCCGGGTCTCAGAGGTAAACTCAGGTCTTGTGCTGGGGTTTAACAGAGAAGTGGGAGTTTAGAGAAAGAGAGAAAGGAACATCTTTGACCCAGGCCTCTGAAGCATTCCAGTAACAGCTGCTATTCTTGAACTGGAGAGAACAGTTTTAGCTCATCATTCACTGAATTAAGAGTGTTTATGCCCTAGCCGGTTTGGTTCAATGGATAGAGCATCAGCCTGTGGACTAAAGGGTCCTGGGTTCAATTCAAGTCAAGGCCACGTACCTTAGTTGCAGGCTCCTCCCCAGCTCAGACCCTGGTTGGGGCACATGCAGGAGGCAACCAATTGATGTGCTTCTCTCACATCAATGTTTCTCTCTGTCTTTCCCCCTCTCTCTCTTAAAAAAAAAAATCAATGGAAAAATATCCTTAGGTAAGGATTAGAAAAAGAAAAAAAAAGAAATTTACTTAAAAAAAATAGTATTTGCTTTTGTGGACTTAAGAAGTAGGAGGACACGGTTTGATTCCTGGTCAGGGTACATGCCTGGGTTAAGGGCTCAATCCCCAATGTGGGGCGTGCAGGAGGCAGCCGATCAATGATTCTCTCTCATCATTGATGTTTCTATCTCTCTCTCTCTCTCCCCCTTGCTCTCTGAAATCAATAAAAATATATTTAAAAAACAACAGTATTTGCTTTCTGCCATGTGTAGAGAATTGCAGTAGGTACTTCAGGGAGGCAAAGAATGTCAATAACGATGATGATAGAAGCTGACACTGTAGCCCCTCTACTATAGGCTAGGCACTGTCCTGTCATCTAATTCTCACAACAACCTTATGTGGCAGACTCTATTATTGCTTCCATTTCACAGTTAAGGAAACTAAGGTACAAGGAGATTAAGCAACTTAATGTCACACAAGTAGTAAGTGGCAGAGCCAAGATTTGCACCCAGACAGGGTGGTACCACCGTTCATATTCCTAACCCCTACGCCACCCTACCTATCTCAGCATTTCCCCATACTCAAAGGCTTAAAATATCCTTCAATAGATGTTGGGAAATTTAAATGACTTAAGACCAAAAGTGTTTAAGGGTCTAGGGAGGACCCTCGGAAGTTACCAGGCCAGAGGCGATGGCCATCAGAATGGCCTGAGAAGCTTTTTATTTTTTTAAAAACATATTTTTATTGATTTCAGAGAGGGAGAGAGAGGGAGAAATAGAAACATCAATGATGAGAGAGAACCATTGATCGGCTGCCTCCTGCACATCCCTACTGAGGATTGAGCCCATAACCCGGGCAGGTGCCCTTGACCGGGAATCAAACCCGGGACCCTCCAGTCTGCAGGCCAACGCTCTATCCACTGAACCAAACCAGCTAGGAGAAGCTTTTTAAAATACTCAAGGCCAGGCTATCCCTAGAGGCCGAGTCAGAAACCCCAGAGACTGGCCCAAGCATATGATACTGAGCTTATGCTTGAGGCCACCAGAAGCTGAATCCCCAGAGAGAAGCCATCGCAGCATGGAGTAGGCAGGCCTCAGGGCTCACAATGGCGGGCAGGCAGGAGAGAGAGTTTCACCAGGCTCCTGGGAACACACGACAGGGGAGAAGTTCCTGAACGAGAGCCATGGGCTCAGCTTCTCACCTGCTCCCGCTTGAGCTTCTCTCTTTTCCGAATCAGCTCGATGAGCAGCCGGGCTCGCTCTAGGTCATGCCGCAGCTTCTGCCAGTACTTCAGCTCTTCCTTCACTGCACTTGTTTTCTCGTCCTGCTCTCGCTGCAGGAGGGGAGGGAAGGGAAAGGAAGGAGTGAGGGGCCTTCTTCCTGCCCAAAGTCCTCTCCCTAGTTGAGCTTCATGGGGCTTGGCAAGTAAGAGTCCCAACCCCTTCCTTGACCCACGGTCCCCCAAAGCCCCTCCTCCCCCCATTCCTTCCTCCTGGGCTCCCCTGACCCTACAGCAATGTTTCTTCACTGCAGCACAACTGCCCAGGTGAGAACTGGGACCACTTCCCCTACCCTTGGGGACACCAGAGAGCACCTGTGCCCTGCAGGGCTGGAAGGAATTTCAGAAGAAACCAACAGTCACCTCAGGATAGAATTTCACCCTAGAGCTTCGACTTCAGGCTAGAAAACAAAGTGTTCTTACTATAAGCTTGCACTAGCTGACTTTAAAACACCCCCACCCCACCAAATACAGGATTACAGACCTAGAAGAGTTACAGTGCAGTCGGGGGAAGGAAGAGTGTCAGGGTTTGATGCACAGGGGCACAGCAGCAAAAAGACAACAAAAACTGATCAGACAGACTGAATGTAAGAAGCTGAAAGGATACAAAATAGAGAGGATCTGAGTGGGTTGGGGTTAGGTCAGGGAGAGCTTCCTGGAGGAGTAATTTTACTAGGTTTTCACATGTGGATATGGATGAATAAAGCAGTAAGGAAGGCTTCTTTTGTTTTGTTTTGTTTTTATTAAATATACTAGGGGCCTGGTGCACAAAAATTTGTACACTGGATGGGGGTGGGGGGGTCCCTCAGCCCGGCCTGTGCCCTCTCCCAGTTTGGGACCCCACTGGGGATGTCCACCTGCTGATGCGCCTGGCCAGCCTGGGTAAGGGGCCAATGTCTATTGGCAGGCTGGCCAAGCTCCCCAGTGGAGACCCTCACCCCATGGGGTGTGGCAAGCCTGGGTGAGGGTCTGAGGGCAGTTTTCAGGCTGGCCACAGCTCCCACTGACCCTCCAGGCCATCAGCCTGGGAAGCGATAGGGTGGAGCTGGCCACCCCATGGCCTCCTAGGAGCGGGCCTCAGCCGGCCCCCCCCAGGCCCCTGCCTGGGAAGCCGATGGGGTGGCGCCGGCCACCCCACACACCATGGCCTCCCAGGAGGGGGCCTCGGGGGCCGGCAGGCTGGTCCCCCCCCAGACCCCTACCAGGGAAGCCGATGTGGTGGCATTGGCCACCCCACACCCCATGGCCTCCCAGGAGGGGGCCTCGGGGGCCGGCAGGCTGGTCCTGCCCCCCCGAGGCCCCTGCCTGGGAAGCTGATGAGGTGGCGCTGGCCACCCCACACCCCATGGCCTCCCAGGAGGGGGCCTCGGGGGCCGGCCGGCTGGTCCCGCCACCTGAGGCCCCTGCCTGAGAAGTGGATGGGGTGGCGCCGGCCACCCCGCACCCCACGGCCTCCCAGGAGGGGGCCTCGCGATCGGCTGGCTGGTCCTGCCCCGCAAAGCTTCCATCTGGGAAGGCATCGGCCGGCTCAGGTCGCCAGATGCCAGCCCAGGAGAAGCCGCACACCAGGGCTGCGGCCTCCGCCATCTTGGCTAGATTAATTTGCATACAGCCACTCTGATTGGCTGGTGGACGTGTCTTACGCGTCCCGAAGAAACAGTTAATTTTAATATTTCGCTTTTATTAGTTAGGACTAGTGGCCCAGTACACGAAATTCGTGCACATTAAAAGGGGATTAATTACAGGAAATATTTTAATATTGCTATTTGCCCTTTCTCTATAATAGAAGTGTCAGAGATTAAAGAAAATTAGTAAAACGTATATGAAAATCTTTCTCCTGTCAGAGTCTGGAGTGCACCATGGAACCCAGAGTCAACCACCCACGTGCACCTCAAAATCACTCGAGACCCAAACCTGGATGGCCCCCCTTCATTGGGCTAGATCCAGACCCAGCCAGTCCCACCCTGTGAAGCCCTGCCAGGTGGGGGGCTGCAGCCTCAGGTCTCCTGGGTGCCAGGGCAGAGGGGCACGGCCTGAGGTCCCCATCAAACCCTACTGGGCGGAGGGAGTGGCCTGTGATCCCCCAGCCTGGCGCCAGGGCGGGGGGCACAGCCTGAGGTCCCCTGGCCTGATGCTGGGGTGGGGGGCAGTCCTGAGGTCCCCTGGACCAGCACCAGGGTGGAGGACACACCTTAAGGGCCCCCGTCGAGTCCCACGGGGTGGAGGGCACAGCCTCAGGTCCCCTGGTCTGGGGCCAGGGTGGGGGGCATGGGCTGAGGTCCCCCGGACTGGCACCAGGGAAGAGGATGCAGCCTGAGTTCCTCTGGCCTGGTGCCAGGGCGGGGGGAGCAGTCTGAGGTCTCCTGTCAAGCCCTGCGGGTGGAAGGCACGACCTGAGGTCCCCTGTCAAGCCCCATGCAGGAAGTGGGTGGGCGTGCAGCCTCAGGTCCCTGCTGATTGCTCCTTAAGGCTTGTTATGGGAACTTAGCCTCAGCTGTGGGTGCAAGTTGACCGAAGTGACGGTCAATTTGCATATTCCCTCTTTATTATATAGGATATCTTTATTGATTTCAGAGAGGAAGGGAGAGAGAGAAACATCAATGAGAGAGAATCACTGCTCAGCTGCCTCCTGTGTATCTCCTACTCTGGATGTGCTTGCAATTGGACGTGTGCCCTGACCTGGATTCAAACCGTGACCTCCTACTTCACAGGTTGACACTCAACCATTAAGCCACTCCGCCTGGGCAAGGAAGGCCTCTTTTTGAACTGAAGGAACCACAGGGCCAAAGTGTGGAGGCATACTTAGTGGTTCTTTACTTGGAGAAAAATGAGCTGGCCAGAGGAGAGAAGCTGGAAAAATCACAAAAGCCAAGAAAAATCCAGAACCCAGCTGACAAGAAGCTTCAAATGTCAGGCCAAACAGCCTGGAGCCTGGACAAATTGTGGAAAAGGAAGTGACAGGATGGAAAAGGTGTGTAAGACATCACCAGTTGTAGAGCAAAGAAAGAATGAGAGGCTGGTGACCACCTAGATGGAAAAGCTATTGCTGAAATTAACGAGACACGGGTGAGCAGTATAGCTGGAGAGTGGAGATAAAGGGCCATATACTGATACATCCCCCGAAGAGCGTAGGGAGGATTAACTGTGGCTTGTTATGGAGGGAAGAGTCAAGAGTAATATAAGGTGGGGAATGTCTGAGATCATGACAATAACGGGGAAATATGTTTCTGAGAGGAAGGAAGATAATGAATTCAGCTTCCAATACCTGAGCTACAGGAAACAACATCTACATGGACAGCTACAGTTCCTGTGCCCTACAGGGACCGAGGGCAGAAAACAAGGATGAGGACAAGATGAGAAATCTGGAGTGACTACACAGTTATTCACAGCTACGAATGCACAAGTTCTCCAATCAGACAGGCAGGCAACTGAGCCCCTGGGCGTGTTACCATTAAGGAGTAAGAAGTAGGATGGGCACAGGGTGCCGTCTGTGGGGTGGGGGAGGTGGAAATGAAGTCACAGAGAAGCCCTAAGACAAGATGACCAGCGCATCAAATGTAGCCCAACAGTCAATAAAGTGAGAACCTAAGGAAAGACTTACTGAGCTGGGAGGAGGTCGCTGATGTTCCATGGGAGGCTTCAGGGATGCATATGGACCATTTTGAGGAGGGATCAGATATAGAAGTGCATCTCAGTACTTAGTTACAAAAGGCAAAAGTGAGATCAGACAGAACACAGAGGGTAGCACGTGTGGGAATACTTAAAGGCGGAAGTAATGGAGCGAAGAATAGGGAGAGAGAACTAAAGATGTTAAGTCTCCCAGGCCCAGCTGGCATGGCTCAGTGGTTGAGCGTCCACCTATGAACCAGGAGGTCACAGTTCGATTCCTGGTCAGGACACATGCCCGGATTTCAGCATCACCCCTCAGTGGGAGAGTGCAGGAGGCAGCCAAGAAATGATTCTCTCTTACCATTGATGTTTCTCTCTCTCTCCTTTCTCCTTCCTCTCTGAAATCAATAAAAAATATATATTTTTTTAAAGTCTCCACCCTCACAGAAAACATTAAACAGATAGCAATTCCAGTTGCTCGTGACTAAAAGGTCATGACAGGTAGGCTTTGCACTACAACTTAGATGGTAAATCTGTGTATTTTCTATGAAACATTTTTTTGGCACATGGCAATCCAGTGTCTTGAGGAAAGTGTGCCTTTTCCTAATTCATGCAATTCAGTGCTGCCTGGCTCTCATTCATCCCACTTCTTCCTTTCTGCCACATTTAAAGGGTTTTCTCCACATATGCAGAAAGCTGGGCTTACTCTCCACTGTCCCCTACAATTTGCTCCAAAGTCAAGCTTCTCCCATCCAGGAGATACTATGCTGTCTGGTCTGAAGAGCACTGTAGTGCTGGAGGTCGTTCCTGGGATAGGCCACCCAGAGGGGTGATCACATACAGGCAAAGGCTCCACAGAGGGTGGGGGGAAGGGGAGCCCCAACCATCACTCCTCCTTCACTCTCCACCTCCAAATCACCACGTCACCTACCTGCTCGGCATTTCTCTGGGACTGCAGGTGGGAATGCAGGCGCCGAATGAGGGGGACACCGTTCCGTGCCTGCCGCTTCAACAGCCAATAGTTGTGAAGCCGCTGCATGAACTGGTTTTTCCTCTGAAAGGAGAGACCACTACAGATCTTGTTCAACCTTGAGTAGAGGCAAAGGGAAGTGACAGACAGGGTCAGTGGGCAGACCGGATTATAGTCTCCTCTCCAGACCCTGGTTCATTAATGAACCTTATAAAGGAAGATAGAATAAAGTGGCCAAATACCTCACCTCAGAGAAAGGCTTGAAAAGGACAGCAAAGTTAAGCAGCTCAGGTTCACATCCACACTGACTTTCCACATCCTGCATTGCGATCCTGAACCTCCAAAACAACCCTCTTTTAGAAACCCTGTTTCCTGCAGTTGTGGGCTCCTGAGAAGCAGGCCTGTGCCCCAATAACCCAGCCTTCTCTTGAGAAAGGCAGCAAAGGAATAGGAACTTGAGGACGCTATGAGCAATGTGGCCACTATTCCCTGTGGCTGAGGGTCTCAGGGAGTAGCCCGGGGCCAAGCTGGAAGGAAAACTAGCAGGTTACTCCCAAATGCAACCCCTTGGAGTCATCTGACATCTGGGCTGTTTTTCCCCATTAAAAACCTCAGCACCAAAAACAAAAAAAAACAAAACAAAAAAACCTCAGCACCCCCAAAATGTCTGATTTTGAACCAAAATGTTTATTTATGTGGGTCTAAAGGTATAAGAGGATGGAGAATCTGAAAACTTAGCCTTAACCTTATGGTCGGGGTGTGTGGCAGGAAGGGAAAAAGGTAGGAAGGGAATTAATGAGAGCCTACAATCTCTACCCTAATGCCCATAATGAAAGGTGGGTAACATTATTCCCATGCTATAAAAGATGGAAAAGCAGCTTAGGAACAGAGGCTGAATAAATTGTCAAAGTCACTAATGCTAATAAGATGACGGAGCTGGGGTGGGATCCGAACCCATGATCTCTTGGCTATTCCATGCAGTGTTCCATAATGGGCTATCTACCAGCAGGCAAAAGGCCTCAGTGCTCCTGCGGTGTTTCCATTGCTTTTCTCTTCATCTCACTCCACTGAAAGGAAGATACTCGTGGCTACACAAGAAGGTAGACCTTAAGAAGAATGGGCATCTTGGACTGGACATAGCTCACCTGGGCCTTGCGCCTTTCCACAGTCAGACATTCTTGCCCCAAAGCCAAACTTACAAAATCAGGGCCTAGGACTTTCCCCAAAGGACAGATCCCCCAGCAGTGCCCATGCCAAGCACACCTGCCCAGATGCAGGCAGCCCCCTCCCTCTATAACCTCTTGGCCACGGAGGGTCCCAATAGCATTTGTGCAGATAGGAAATAGAATAATAATAAAATAGCAGCAGCAGCCATTTATTGAGAGTTTACTATTTGCCAAGCACTGTGCTAAGTGCTTTGCTTGTATTATCTTATTTCTCACAACCCTGTGAAGTTGGTTTACTTACAAATAAGTAATTTGCCGAAGGGCACACAGGTAGTGATAGAAACAGGATTCAAATGTAGGTCTGTCTGGTCCTTAGCCAGCCTCCAAGAGACCTCTTAAGGGCAGACATGGCAAAAAGTCTAGCGCCAGGGCATCACACCCACTCATAGACGTGGTCTAAGCATTCACCCACTCATCCCAGGCAATAGGGTAGCCCGGAAAGTTCTATGACTAGAAGATACATTTCCATTTCTGAATTCTAACTCAAGCCATCGCTTGCAACAAGAGCCTCTCTCCTGACCTTCTATGCTCTTGTGTCTTCTTTCCAAATGACAAGTCTTGTTGCCTTTCCCCTGAATAACTCATTCCCTCTACCCCCTGGTATTCCTTTATCCCTATTCTTCTCATCAAGTGAGAGAGACAACAGGTATAGAACCTACAAGCGCCATGAGCCCCAGTTGTGGTCCAGAGTTCAGCCACTTTCTACCTGGTTCCAGCCCTTAGAACAGGACTTGGCATATAGTAAGTGCTCAATAAATATCTCAATGAATAAATAAAGGAGTGAATAACTTTACCTCCAGTGGCCGCGGATTCTTCATCTGGGGGTGTGGGAGAAGGTGCAAGGACTAAATTAGATGAATAATCTCCAGGATTCCTTCCTGCTCTAACATTGTATACTTATGAATATCACCCTGAGATGAGCCTCCGCTGGAAAATCTCCTGTCTCTTGTTCTCCGCCAACCTCCCATCCCTCCAACAGTTCCAGAGACCTCTCCGATGGTTTAACAGGTACACTGGTCTCTCTACACACTTAGTAGGCTTATACACAGCTGAACTGAGTGATCCTAAATCTAAAAGCTTCTCAAGAGGAGGAGTAGCATGTACTCCCCGTACCACCACCCCTCCCAGAAAATCCCTATCATTCCCAGGACCAACCTTTCTGGACAGCAGAAAACCACACTGACCCCCTCAATGGGAAGTAACAGTATCCTTACAGGGGTATTTGGAAACATGTGGGGTGGGTTTGATGATGTCACAAAAACCAGGCAATGGGGGGGGATTCTACTGGTATTTACAAAGAGCACAGATGCTAAACATCTAGAGACGCATGGGGCAGGCCTAATAATGAAGAATTAATTACCTGGCCAAAATGCCACTTGTGACCCTATTGAAAAATACTGCCTTAGACATCCTGTCACCTGAGCTTCTAAGCAACTTGTTTGTCTCACCTTGAACCAAAGGAAACACACTGTTCTGAGAACACAATCAAAACCACAAACCAGACTAAGCAAACCCGGGGCCCAAAGGAGAACTTGGAGGGCATGGGGAGAACACATGGTCATCAACAGTGCATGGGAAGGCCTCCTCCAGCCCAAGGAGAAACCACGAGTCTCCGGCACCCTCCCGCAGGTTTACCTGTAAGAGGGGATCTGTGGGACGGGGACCAAGGGGACAACGGGGGGCACGTCTCGACCCACTTCCTCTGGCTCCTTCTTGATCTTCTGCTTCAGAGTTATCTTGTTCTTCTTAGACCCTCCTTTGAGGGGGCCACCTCCGACACCCTGGCCTTCACCTTCCTCCTCCTCTTCCACTTCTTCTTTGTCTTCCTCCTCCCCACAGCCTTCCTTCAGCCCATCCTCATCCCCGGGCTCACCTGGGCCTCCAGGGGATCCCCCCTTCCTCCGAGCAGCGGCAGCACCGGGGGGTGAGTGGGCCCCGCAGTAGGCAGTCTTGCGCACTGTGAAGGTGGTGCCATTCAGGCTGGTTTCGCGCATGGGCTCAATCTTCATGAAGAGCCCGGCCCGCTGCGCACACGTCACGTGGAAGGCTGTGTAGCAGTTCACCTTTTGGCACTGGATGGCGGCACCCAGCCCCTTCTGCTTGCAGATGGAGCAGGTCAGTTTCCAGCGGGCAGGTGGGATGCTGTCGATGCCCTCAATGGGCTCCAGGAACACGGTGTTCGCGAAGCAGACCTCAGGGATCCAGATCGCACACACCACGTGGGCCCAGTGCCCATCGCTGGTCTGTTTGAAGGCGCCGCCTTTATTGGGGCAGAGCACACAATCCACAGGCCGGGAGGGAGACTGCAGGCAGCAGCGGCACAGCCACTGGCCCTCGGGGATGTAGGGGACGCCGTAGCACTCCTGGTGCACAGCCAGGTTGCAGATGTCACAGAAGAGAATGACGTTGCTGTTGTGGCATTCGTCCTCCAGGCACACACAGCAGAAGGCATCTTCGTCGATGAGCGACTGCTGGGCCCCACTGCTGCGGCTCTCCAAGTACGACTCCTTCTCAAGCCGGTCTATCAGCAGCTCAAAGGTGTCTGCCGACACCACACTGTGCCCATCTACTCGCCGCTTCTCGTTCACCATGTCCAGCCAGGCAAGGTCCTCCTCGTCCATGTCATACTCTACCTCTGCGTCCAGGTCTTCAGGCGGTTTCTCAATGTAGCGGTAGTAGGCGGCGGGCAACGGGGGTGCTTCCGGCTGGCTGCCTGCGTCCACCAAGCGGAAGCTGGGCTGCGGGAGGTGGAAGGAAGTGCCGGACGCATGCTTGGAGCAGGACTCCTTCTTCTTGCCCTTGGAGGAGGGTTTTTTGGACTTGCCAGGGAACTGAGGCTGCTCGCTGTTTTCCTTGTTGCTGTTGCATTCAGTGATATCCTGGGCCGTCAGCTCATCCTCCGTGATGATCTTGAGTGGGTCATAGATGCTGATCCGATGCAGGCGTCCATCAATGTCCACCTCAACAATTCGCTGGGCCTGGGCATATGTCAGGGTCTCCCGAGTAGGTGAGCACTTGAGACTGTAGGGGGATGGGGAACGCCGGCCCTCGGCATTCTGCCGTGACTTCTGGCGAGGCTTCCTCATGGCACCTGGGAAACAAGGGGACAGGCCTAAGGAGAGAAGACCAGGAGGCAGTGAGGCGGATGCATTTATTCATCCTTCCGTCTGACCACGCGGCCGCCAAGAAAGGGGACTGGATACTCCCTCTGTCTAAACACTCCGTCCCTCAGATGTCCCCATGGTTTACTCCTTCACCTCCTTCAAGTCCTTCCGAAAACATGACTGCTCAGTGACTTTCCCTGACCACTCTCTCTAAAGCTGCAAATCCAGCCCTAGCCAGTTTGGCTCAGTGGCTAGAGCGTCAGCCTGCAGACTGAAGGGTCCCGGGGTTCGATCCAGTCAAGGGCACATGCCTGGATAGGGGCTCAATCCCAAGCAGGGGGTGTGCAGGAGGCAGCCAATCAATGATTCTCTCTCATTGCTGATGTTTCAATGTCTCTCTCCCTCTCCCTTTGTCTCTGAAATCAGTAAAAATATGTGTTTGCCCTGACCGGTGTGGCTCAGTGGATAGAGCATTGGCCTGCGGACTGAAGGGTCCCGGGTTCGGTTCCGGTCAAGGGCATGTACCTTGGTTGCGGGTACATCCCCAGTGGGGAGTGTGCAGGAGGCAGCTGGTCGATGTTTCTCTCTCATCGATGTTTCTAACTCTCTATCCCTCTCCCTTCCTCTCTGTAAAAAACCAATAAAACATATTTAAAAATAAACAAATAAAAATACGTGTTTTTCAAATCCCTCTCTTCCACCACAATCTCTCATTCTACTTTATTTTTCACTATCCCACTCACCATCTTTCACTGTGCTATGGAATTTACCTCTTTATCACGTATGTCTGCTTCCTCCTACTGGAATGGAAGCTCCATGAGGGGAGGATGTTTGCCTGTCTTGCTCACTATACCCCCAGCGCCTGGAACGGTGCCTGGTCCCTAAGCAGGCACTCAGTAACAGGTGAGCGAAAGGAGAAATCAGACATGCACGGCCCCTGCCTTCTAGAAGCTCTGTCTGACGGAAGGGACAGAAAAGTAAACGGATTATTACAATGCAACGTAAGGCTGTGGGACAGCTCTCTCTGGAAAAGGAGGGGCGGCTACGGCTTCAGGAAACAAGAACAGCATGCACGGTCAAGCTCTGGACGTGCACGGTCCCATCAAAGGACCCAAAACGCACAGGTTTAGAGCTCTCCCCCAAGCCATCTCACTACGATCAGAAGCCCCACCCCCTGCCCCTGCCCCTGCCCAGGGATGAAGGGGTGAAGGCATGTGAGATGTCTACCTCATGCAGCCCAAAGATTTCACACTAGTCCCCAGGGTTTCATCTGCAAAAGGCAGCATCGAGGATGCACTGGCTAGTACACCTCTGGGCAGAAGCTCCGGGAGTGACCTCAGGTGACACTGAGTTGTAAGCTGAGCTATTGGGACCCTCATTAGACTAAGGTGATGTGGCGCCGTTGGAGGTAAACTCCCAATGCCTTCTGTTTCAAAAGTCCCTCTCTCCCAAAACACTTATAGCCAGCCCACCCTTCTTATGCAGCCGAGAGAGGGCCCTGAAGCTTCTCCGTCGTTCTCTGGGAGGAGGGGACCATGCAGTCAGCGAGGCCGCCGTGGCAGGAAAGAGCTCTGGGGAGATGCTGCCCTGGGGTGCGGGTGGAGACTGGGAAGGGTTATGAACAGGGACAGGATTTCACGGAGAAAAAGAGTTTGTCAGCTGGGTTGAAGGATCCACCATCCTCATCTACAAAGCAGAGACGGCGATGTGATGATTGGCTTTACAAACCACGAGGCCCTTTCACTTCTAGTATCTCGCGTGGCCAGGTGGGGAGGCGTTTTACAGAGGGAGACGAGGTCCATCACAAACAAAAGCTCAGGAAGATGCCGCTCAACCCAAGTGATAAAGCTGCAAGTCAAACCCGGACCTGTGACCTGCTCAGCTTATCCCGCTCGCTAGGTGCCCTGGTCTGGAGAAGCGGAGGCTCCCATCCCCGCCCAGCTCACCACCTGAGGACAGCCCCGCAACCTCTCCGGGCCACGTCTACCCCGTCAGGGTCGCTCTCTGTCAGTGAGGGATAAAGATCCTCGTCCGAAAGGCCTTCCCGTCCTCAGGCTCAGCGGACGGCGCGGAGGCCTGCGGACTGAAGGGTCCCAACACCAGGCAAGGGCGCCGGCCCGCGCTCCATCCCCAGCAGGGGGCCGGCAGGAGGCAGCCAACCAGGGATCCTCTCTCGTCATTGATGTTTCTCTCTCTCTCCCGCTCCCTTCTTCTCTGAAATATATATTTTAAAAAATAACAATAAAATAAAAGGCCTTCCAATCCCAAAGTGTGACTGAAACATTAAAAAAAAACAAAACAAACAAACAACAACGTGGCTGAGGAACACGGCCAGGCAGGCACACGTCCCCCTTGGAGCCAAAGCAGAACCATCATTCCAGCAACGCTGTCGGGTTCCAGAGGCCCTTGGCCACCACGTGCCTGATGAACGCCAACTCCGGGGGGCAGCGGGGCCTGGAGCCCCGGGGGACGGCCTCCCCTCAAGGGCCTGGAGCCCCCGACCTGATGAACGCCAACTCCGGGGGGCAGCGGGGCCAGGAGAGCCCGAGGCGGGTGTGCACATCCACCCCCCACGCCGGCCTGGAGCAGCTTAATTGGCTGCGGCCCCTGGGAGGCAGCTCCCCCCCCCCCACCTGCCCGGCAGGCAGCTCGGTGTCCCCCACAAGCAGCGAGCATCTGGGGAGCCCTCCTCGCCCACCCCGCGCCTGGACCCCGCGGGGCTCCCTGTGGAGGGCGCAGGGCTGCTGCGGAGGGCCGTGAACTGCGTTTCGCCCACAAGGCGCTTACAGTCGTTTTCTGGCGGGAGACTCTCTTTCCACACAAGCCTTCCCGCAACCACACCCTCAGGCACCTGTCACCCCCAGAGGCCTCCTCGGCACCCCCCGAGGCCCCACTGGCCCACGTCACCCAGGTCCCAGGGAGTGAGGAGTTTCTGCAAGTAGACTGTACCCCTGCACCCCTCACGAGGCACTCAGGAGGCGAGGACCGCAGCCACGGCTTCTGCCCCGATAAAGGGGCGCCATCTCCACAAGAAGCTGGACCCTCCAGAGGTGAAAGCAGGGAACACCATCCCCTCCCCAGAGAGGAGGGGGCGAGCGCGCCAGACCGACTGACGGCGCTGTGTGACCCTCGGACAGAGAGCCAGCACCGGGAACCAGCGGGGCAGAGAGGCGAGCTCCCATTGGCCGCCTCACCTGCCGCTCAGGGGAAACCGAAGGGCCCAGGGCCACGCAGGGGGTGGGACTCTCCGCAGACCTGGCCAATTGGAGAGCGAGGCGGGGGCGGGGCTCGGGGGCTCCGCTTGCAGGGCCGGGGGAAAACAAGATGGCGGCTGCGGGAGGGGGTCCTCGCTTTTCTGCTCCCCCCTCGCCCGCCTCCCTCCCCCCCGCCGCCGCCGTCGCTCCGGGACAGGGCTTCGCCCGCCCGCGTCCTGCTCAGAGAGTCCCCCGCTTCCCTCCCCCATCCGCGCAGCCCCCGGTCCCCGTAGGCCCCGCCGCCCCCGCCCCCGCTCAGTCTGGCCCCGCTGCCGCCCCCATTACCTCAGCCACCGGCCCGGCCCCAACGTTCGGGGATCCTGGGCGCAGGCTGGCCGGCCGTGGAGCAGGACGGCGCGGCCCGGGGAGCGGAGCGCGGCCTCCTCCCGCTCCGGCCTCCGCGGCCACAGCGTGCCCCCTCCCGGCCCGCGCTGGGGCCCCAGCCCGGCCGCCACCGCCGCTCCCGGGGGAGGAGGGGGAATGGAGCCGCCGCTGCCGCCGCCGCCACCGCCACGGAGCCCGGCCGAGGGGAGGGAGGGATCAGCCCCCAGGCAGGATCCGCCCCTCCGGCCTCCCCCCGCCACCTCCACCCCTTCCCTCGCTCCCTCCCCGGCTCCGCGGGCTCTCCCGCTGAACGGGAGCGAGAGCGCGAAAGAGGGGGAAACGGGAAGACATCCCCCCGCCCGCGTCGGGGGCGGCGCGGAGAGGAGCGCGGAGCCGCCGCCGCCACGGGGCACCGTCCCCGGCGCGGCCTCACGGTGGCGGTGCGGGCGCGGCGGGGCGCGGGGCGGAGACGCGGTCTGCGCCAGGGTCTCCCGGGCCCCGCCGCGCGGGCGAGCCGGGCCAGGAGCTGGGACTTCGGGGTCACGACGGGGACCCCGAACTCTCGTCGGCCGCCCCCTCCCCCTGTGCCCGCGGGTGTGGGCTCGGCCTCGGGGCAGCCACCCCCCTCGCGGGGCTCGAGGGCCCTCCGAAGGCGCAGCCGGGGCGGCCGGTCAGGTCGGAACCGGCCTGGAGTTTCCCGGGTGCAGGTGCTGCCCCTCCCGCCCGGGCGGCGGCCGGCCCCCTCGGGTCGGGCGGACACCGATCGAGCGCTGTCGTCCTCCCGCGCGGCGGCCGCCGGGCCGGACCCGCGGGGGGCAGGTGGGCGCCGGCTGCCCGCGGGGGACGCTCCCCGCCTCGGAGCGAACGAACGGGAAAGTTTGCCGGCCTCGAGGGCGCCCGCAGCTCGCGCACCGGCCGGGCTGCGAGTCGGTTCCGAGCGATGCCGGGCGGAGGGCAGCTCGGGGCTTTCACACGCGGTCACGCCGGCTTCTGCGCGGACCTTTTCGGGGGGCCGGCCCCGGCGCCCCCGCCCCCCCTCCGGCCTGCACACCGGACAGCTCACCGCGCGGGGCCGAGGCGTCCGCGGAGGGCGTGCGGGCCACCCGCCGGCGCGCGCCGCGGGGAAGGGCGCGTTTCGGAAGTTTCTGCTGCGCCCGCGCCGGCGGGGAGGCGCTCGCCCCCCCCACCACACCCCCTCGGCGGGCCCCGGGGACCCGGGAGGCACCTGCGGGCGGGGTGGGGGCTCGGGATCCCGGGCCCCCGGGGGTTGACCTGCACCGCGTTGCTCCTTTGGAAGTTTTTAGATGCCCCATTACCCCCGAGGAATTTGAATGCCTTGCGCTGCGAACTGGATGAAAGGAAACTAGTTTGTGTGGCAAAGATGTGCTCCCGAGGAGGTGGGTGGTTGCACCTTCTGGCGAAGCGATAGCCAGAGTGCTGGGGTTAACCAGTTTTTCCTAAAAGGGAGTGTCTTGAGGGGCTAAGCAAGGGCAAGGCAGCGTTTTGAGAACTGAAGAATGCTGTGAATTAAAGCCCTGTGTTCCGAGGCCGAAGGGAATGATCGTGGGGAGGGAAGGCGTGGGAGAAAAGAGGATTAACTGTGCAGGAAAAGCCCTCGAGGCAAGAGAATATTACAATTACTTTTAAGGGGGGAAAAAAACCCTAAAGACGAGTGCAAACCAGGATGCTGCATTTTATTTCTTACTCTTTTACAATGTGGACTAGAAGCATTTATACATATGGTTAGTAACTTACTTCTTGATGGGTTTTCTCAAATTGTACTTAACACAATTCCATTTGTGGGATTGGGGGCTATATTTTCCCGCTAAAATTAATGAATAAATAACCTTGAGGAAAAAAATGCTTTGGTTTCCATGTGTAACAGTAAGATCATTATTTTAATGCTATTGTAAAAGCATCACGTTAACCTAATGCGTATAATTTCTAGGTTTTTCTATTTTTAAAGGCTTCATAGACATTCAACCTGAGTATGTCTCTTCCGTTTCCAAGTTCCACTTTCTTAGGAGAACATTACAGTTGTCCTCACTTTTATTTTTGACATTTAGGATTGTTTCCTAATAGTGTAACTGCACAAATACCAGTTCATTGTGATGTAATCTTAAGTGGAACGTGGGACAATTACGATATTAAAAACAAATTTGGAACATATCAAAAATCCCACAGGCACTAAATTTAACTCACTCTAATCTTTATTTTAACGAGTTTAAATTCACCAGTCCCTGGCCTTTCCATTAAACCATACAATTATTAAGTTCAATTAACAGAGGCAGACCTTTTGGTTCCAAACAGTAGTTTTAAAATCCTGCGTTTCTAAGTAGAAACTAACTTAATTGGAGTAGGAGAATGTTTTGCCATTTAGAACTAAAGTGGACACGTGAATACAAAAAGTACCACCCACCCCACCACCCATTTAAAACATGTATTATTATTATTATTATTAGCATCTCAAGATATCTTTATCAATGCTTTGCTATTACCTTAGTTTACCAAGGCAAGAAACCTCTGAGGGGTCAGTTGAGAGGCAATTGGCTCAAGTTTTCTGGGAGAAAAAACACATTAAAAAAAACACAAAAATCCTCCTAGAGCTAGATGATCCAGCATGAGCAGAGAAACACCATTTAAGGTAGGTGCAGGGAACAGAGGGTAACCCATTTGATCCTCTCCCCTACCTCCCACAAATGGGAGATGTGAGAGAAGAGCCTGAAAAAGTAACGCCAGAGCACGGGGCTGTTGGGTAGGGAACTGGAGGCACCGGGACAGTCACTGACGACTTCTGGATCAGGGAAACGGTTAGTTCCTTGTTCTGAGATCGCGTGATACAACATGGTTTATCTTATCCATCTAGCATGGCGCGTGCTAGCCTCTTCGGACTTGTATTCTAGCTAGAGCATAACACAAGCCTGGAAGTAAATAGTTAGTGGCGAATATAAATTATTCAACCTGAGTTGAAGTCTTTTTATTTCAACTTTTCATTAGCACTGCTATTAAATCCTAAACTCAATCACGCGTGAAGTTACGCCATAAAATATGTTATTTCCGTGTTTATCAAAAGAACTGACCTTCTAATTAGCCATCTATTTGGTATAATTTGACTAAAGAGAGAAAAAAATACACAAAAAGACTAGTACCTCCCAAAACAGAACTTGCATTTTAACAGGATTCCCCTAGGTGACTCATATGTGCGGTGGTTAACTTTACCTGCCAACAAGACTGGCCTAGGAGTTACCCAGATAGCTAGTGAGACATTTCTGGGTGTGTCTATGTGAGGGTGCTTCAGGGAGAGATTAGCATTTGCATGGGTAAGAAGATGGCTCTCATCAATGTGCATCATTCAATCCATTGAGGCCTGAGTAGGACAACAGTAGAAGAGGTTGCATTTGCTCTCCGTTTGAGCAGCGACATCCATCTTCTGCTCTAGGACACTGCTGTGTCTGGTTCCCAGGCCTTTAGACTTGGGCGGAATTCTACCACCTCCTTTTCTGGTCCTCCAGCGTGCAGACGACAGGCTGTAGGACTTCACGGCCTCCATGGTTGCTTGAATCAATTCCGATAATAAATATCTGCATTATAGATATAATGAAGATTGAGAGATAAATGAATGCTCAATGTACACATTTTATCTATAACATGTTTCTTGGGAGGACTCTGCAGATTAAAGTTAGGAAGTGGTAGATAGGAGGATAATTACAGAATTCCAGGATTAATGTGTTTTAAGATCCTTGCATTGTCTGGGAAAAGGGTAAAGTTCTAGGGATAACAGCAGTTTTAGATTAGTCAAGAATACCTGTTATAACAATCTGTGATTCCATTTCTATGAAATTCATGAAAATGCAAACTACAGTGACAGAAAACAGATTGGTGGTTGTCTGGAGGTGTGGAGGAGAGGACGGACGGTAGGGACATGAGGGAACTTTTCGGATGATGGAATTTTGGTATGGAGAAGCAAAGGTATATACATTTGTCAAAAGTAATTGCAGTGCTGGATAGCTGTAATTTGTTTTACATAAATTATACTACAGTTAAGTTGATAAAAAGCATACCTATTATAATCTTTATTTTTTTAAATATATTTTTATTGATTTCAGAGAGGGAGAGAGGTGGAAGCATCAATGATGAGAGAGAATAATTGATCAACTGCCTCCTGCCGACGCAAGGTGACCAGACGTCCCGCTTTTGGCAGGACAGTCCCGATTTTTAACAGTTTGTCCCGTTTCCCGCGGCGTTTTTAAAAAGTTCCTATTACTCTTTGTAATATTTTAAGTAATAATGAGAAAAAAAAGAAAAAGAAAAAAAAAAGACCCCCCCACCCCCCACCCCCCTGTCAATGGTGTACTGCTTTAAATCTGGTCACCTTAGACTGGGGATCAAGCCTGCAACCCCAGCATGTGTCTTTGACTGAAATGGATGCAGGACCTTTCAGTCCGCAGGCCAACACTCCAGTCACTGAGCCAAACCAGCTAGGACTGTAATTTTTAGACTGATCATCAAGAGAACAAACAAACAAACAAAAAGAATATTTCATAAACAGAGGAAAAAAGGAATAAGTCAGAAGACAAGAGAAAAAAGGAACATAGCAAAGGTAGAACAAATAAGCAATGAAATGATGGCAGATTTAAACTCAATCTACATGTTACGCTGTGGTAGTCTATAATGAGAGAGACATTTCTGGAAAAGTTTGATGATAGATGGCCAAAATGTGTGGATTAAGCATGCATTTATCCCCTAAACGTCACTAATATGTTAGTAAAAGATTAAAAAACACAAGATAAAATTCATACGAACCAAGAAAATGGGGCAAAGAAAATAGCAGATGAGATTTGTCAAATTTTGGAGAATGGAAGTTAATGGATGAACAAATCAGAGAAAACTAAGCAAGCCTGCAAAAAGACCAGCTTAGAAATAGGAGGCTGCAGGTACTTCTCGAAAGGAGGTGAGGAATGGAGAATAGACCTTGAAAGTTGGATTGGCTGAAATATCTGTAAAAAGGGCAGTTGGATCTCGTCAGATCTCCTCATTTAATAATATGTACATAGAAGATGAAAACATTAAGACAAGCAATTAAGAATTCTAGGAAATGTAATAACTAACAGAAAAAAGAAGTGTAATTTCAGTTGAACCTATTGGCTCATTTGGAAACATCTGTTTTTCATTATAATCATAACTAGTGGCTTAGTGCATAGATTTGTGCACATTGAAAGGAAATTAATTAGTAGATGGCCAGCGGGGCGGGACTGGGCAAGCCCGGCCAGACACGCCCTGGAGCCAGCCTCCCACCGTCCCAGCAACAACATAACCCATGGCCAAGCTGAAGGTGGAATCACGCAGCCCTGCAAGAAATCGGGCTCCCTCCTCTCTGGTTCTGGGGTGTGTCACCCGAGAGCTGCCCTTGCCAAGTCACCACAGCTCAGCAGCTCATGTGTTGAACATCTGCCCCCTGGTGGTCATGCGCATCATACCAGCCGGTCGGATGGCTGGCCGGTCGGACAGTCACTTAGCCTTATATATGTAGAGATAATGAAAAAATAGAGATTTAACTAAAAATCATGATAGCCCTAACCGGTTTGGCTCAGTGGATGGAGTGTCGGCCTACGGACTGAAGTGTCCCAGGTTCGATTCCGGTCAAGGGCATGTACCTTGGTTGTGGGCACATCCCCAGTAGGAGGTGTGCAGGAGGCAGCTGGTCGATGTTTCTCTCTCATCGATGTTTCTAACTCTCTATCCCTCTCCCTTCTTCTCTGTAAAAAAATCAATAAAATATATTTAAAAATAAATAAATAAAAATTATGATAAAACAATATTGAGAATATGAGGTGCGTTATGGCCAATATAAATTAAATCATTGTAGTTGAAGGAAAGTAGATGATAGATAAAATTGAAAAATACAAAACTAACAGTAAAAGCACATTATTTAGAATCAAAAGATAAATGCTGGAAAAAACTACTTAAGAGTTTGAAATAGTTGCTTTTGGATTGGGGAGCTGAGTTGGGATGAAGCAGGGGATCTCTGGTTATGTATTTTTAAGCTTCATGGTTTTATTGACTTTTTAAGACTGTAATTCTATAAAAGTTAATATGAAAACTATCTGAAGTCAAAAGGTATTATTCCAGAACGAAGTGAACGAAAAGTGGCTATGATAAATTAGCTTTCCAGTTCAATGCGGCAGAAAGAATGTAGTTTATGCAGAGGATTAACATAGCAGACCTGACTGCCAGCCTTTGAAATGCCTGCGTAGAAGGTTGGCCTGTGGGTGGTATCTGGGAACCTGAATTTCAAGAAGGTTCTCACTAACTGATGAAAGTGGTTCATTGTGCCTAAACTATTTGTGCAGATGACGTGTTTAT
This sequence comes from Murina feae, assembly GCA_004026665.1. Classification (NCBI taxonomy): domain Eukaryota; kingdom Metazoa; phylum Chordata; class Mammalia; order Chiroptera; family Vespertilionidae; genus Murina; species Murina feae. Next base: position 46,075 of record PVJC01006459.1, read on the forward strand.
GCCGAACATTATGCTTTCCTTCTGGGAGAGTGGATGTGAGTACACCCTAGGCACAGGGTGACTATGTAAAAACGCTGAGCACAATTTCTAATGAGCTTCTCGGTAAATACTGGGCATGTGTTGTTGCATCTCATCGCTGAAGAAATTGTGTGTCCTGCATGACTCCCCGGAGACTTCACCCTAGGTGCCTTTTCTCTTTGCTGATTTTGTTCTGTATTCTTTCACTGTAATGAGTCATAACAATAAACATGGCTGCATGCTGAGTCCTGTGATTCCTTCTAGGGAATCACTGAATTTGGGGGTGATCTTGAGGAGCCCTGACACTTCAAATATTTCATTAAAATAGTAGTCTAACTACAGAATGTGTGCTTGCAAGCAACAACATCCAATTCCAGCTATCTTAGGCAAAAAGAGAATTTATTGGAAGGATTAAAGGAGGACTCATAGGTTGATAGGAGACTGGAGGAGCAAGCTAGAAATCAAATATAACGTAGCCAGGTCATTGCCACTAGAGCCTGTATTGTAAATAGTATCTTAAAATGCTTTTCTCTTAGTTGCTAGTATTGGAAATATAATTTATTGTTGTATATTCCTCTTATATTTAGCCAACTTGCTAAACTTTCTTATTATCTTACCTAATAATAGACAAACATGTAAATTGACCATCCCTCCGATACGCTGACCAGCCAATTAGGAGAGTATGCAAATTAACCCAACAAATATGATGGTTAATTTGCATTTGTAGGCACAAAGCAGCAGAGCAAAGACTGAAGGCTCCGGCCAGGAGCAGCAAAGGCCTAGGTCCCAGGTGCCTGGGGAAAACCGGTGCTGGCATCCAGGGGAAGCAAAGGCCTATTGCACGGATCTCTTTGTGCAACAGGCCTCTAGTTTCTAATAATTGTGTAGGTTCTTAAGGGTTTTGTCTATAGATAATTATTTATGAATAATAGTTCTGATATTCCCTTTTTCTTTTATTTAGAGAGAGAGGGAAGGAGAGAGACAGAGATATAGAAACATCAATGAGAGAGAAACACCATTGATAGGCTGCCTCCTGCACACCTCCTACAGAGGATGGAGAACCCAACCTGGGCATGTGCCCTGACCAGGAATCAAACTGTGACTTTCTGGTTCATGGGTCAATGCTCAACCACTGAGCAACACCAGCCAGGCTGATCTTCTATTTTCAAACATTAGACCCCTCCCTTCTTACCCCTCTCTCCCTCTCTCTCTCTCTCTCTCTCTCTCTCTCTCTCTCTCTCTCTCTCTCATCCCAGCAAGAAAGAAGTAGATATAGTAGCTATCCTTGTCTTGTTAGTTTAAAGGGAATCCTTCTGACATTTCCCTATTAAGAATGATGTTTGCTTTAGGAGTATTTAGACAGCCTTTAACAGATTAAGAAGGATCATTTCTATTCAAGCTTTGCTAAAAGTTGTTTTACCATGAGTAGTGTTGAACTGTATCAATTGCTTTTTCTGCATCAATTAAGGTGATAATTGATTTTCTTCTTTACTGTTAGAGAATTGGTTCTCTGATATTAAACCATTCTTGTATCCCTGGAATTAGCCTGACTTTGTCATGATTTATTACCTCTTTTATACATCAGTGATTTGGCTTGCTAATACTTTTAATATATTTGCATCGAAGTTCACAAATGAGATTGACTGTTATTTGATTGTTTTGGGAATTAAGTTCTAATCCTATGTAATAAAAGGCTAATATGCAAATTGTCCTCTCAACTGGAAGTTCAGCCAGGGAGCAGGGCTGCCCTGCCAACTGCCAGTGGCCCCTCCCTCCAGCCAGACCCCACCCATACACGAATTCATGCACTGGGCCTCTAGTCTCATAGAATGAATTAACATTTCCTCTTTTTCTATTTTCTGGAAGAATTTGTATAAGATTGAAATAAGCTTTCTTGAAAAGTTGGTAGAAGTCACCTAATAAATTATTTAATCCTGATGGTTTCTTTGTAACTATCCTTAGTTTCTTCAATGAGCATAGGATTATATGAGATCTTTATTTATTGAGTTGTATTTTTCTAGGATCTGTTCATCTAAGTTTTGTAAAATATTATCTTTTAAATCTCTGCTGCATCTGTAATATCCTCCTTTGCATGAATAATATATTTTCTTCTCACTTGTTTCTCTTCCCTCTCCCCTCACCCTTGTCAATTTTATTAGTCTACCCTCAGATAACCAGTTTATTTTTTCTTTGTTGATCTCTATTCTATTTTCTTGATTGTTGTTCTAATAATTTTTATCTGCTTCCTTACACTATTGGTGAGTTTATTCTATTATTTTTCTAACTTAAGTTGGGTGCTTAGTTCTTTAATTTCAGACTTTCTTTATTTCTAATATAAGCCCTTAAGTCTATAAGTTTACATTACATGACCACTATTGTTTGTTTCTCAAGTCTTGATACATAGTTGTTATTATTATTATTATTATTATTATTATTATTATTGCTTAGTTCTAAATAATTTTGTACTTCTATTATGATTTATCTTGTTGCTTTTGAAGTGTTTATTTTTAATTTTGAGATAATTGTAGATTCACAGTTGTAAGAAATAATAAAAAGGGATTTTATGTACACTTTATCCAGTTTCCCATAGTAATAACATCTTGCAAAATGATAGAAAATATTACAGCCAGGATATTGACATTGAAGAGAATTCAACTATTCATCTGACTGTGGCTCCCTATATATGATGAATCACTTCTGTTGCTTTCAAGATTCTCTCTTTGTCCTTAGCTTTTGACAGTTTGTTTATGATGTGTATAAGTATGGATCTTCTTGAGTTTATCTTATGTGGGAGTGTGTTGAGCTTCTTGAGTATATAGGTTAATGGTTTTCACCCAATTTGGGAGATTTTTGGCCATTATTTCTTCAAATATTCTTTTTTTATTTTTTCTCTTCTTTCCTTCTGGGACTTCCATTATGTATGTTGATACACTTTACAGTGTTTCACAGGTCTCTGAGGCTCTGTTCATTTTTCTTTTCTTTTCTATTTTATTTTATCAATATTTTTATTGATATTTGGAGAGAGAGGAAGGGAAAGAGAGAGAGAAACATCGACGTGATAGAGAAACACTGATCAGTTGCTCCTGCATGCACCCTGACTGGGGATTTAACCCAAAACCTGGGCATGTGCCCTGACTAGGAATCGAACTGGGGAAACTTTCAGTGCACAGGACAATGCTCCAAACAACTGAGCCACACTGGCCAGAGCTGTCCATTTTTCTTTATTCCTTTTTCCTCTCTATTCCTCGAACTTAAGAATCTCAATTGACCTGCCAAGTTTGCTGATTCTTCTCTTTTTGTTGGTGTCCCCTAGTAATTTTTTTAAAATTTCAGTTACTGTACTTTTCAACTCCAGAATTTCTATTTTATAATTCTACTAGAGACCTGGTGCATGAATTCATGCACATTGAAAGGAAATTAATTAGAAGAAATATTTTAATATCGCTATTCACCCTTTCTCTATAATAGAAGTGCCAACCAAATTCACCATTGACAATGACAGATGGAAACACCTGCGTGCGATTGGCGCCAGTGAGAGCTTTATATATATAGATAAACTTACTTAATTAGACCTGCTTTCTGATGTAGCGAAACTTTTTCCAGCCCAGTGAAGCACCCCAACTTCTCTTTCAGGTAATTGTCAGCAACACAGCAGTAAATATAAACACAAAGCAGATTACTATTGTAGATTACTCAGGGAGAACAAAGGGTAAAATATTTAACTGCAGCAGTGTTTTGACTATATTCTGTGCAGTGAGAAAACTTGTAGCCATTTTCAAGGTCCACCATTTCTTACTTCTTTTTAGTTGGGTCAAGTTTCTAAATTTTCTAAATCTTCATTTTCCAGCTAATAAAAAGAAAATAGTATTCCACTGAGTCTCCTATCTACCTACTCTGAGACTTCAGTGAGGATCATATGAGATGAGGCACGTGAAAACACTTCACGGACATTTGGTTAAAGTGTAAAATGTTTGCACCTGGCTACAAAGCAAGTTGTGTTCCTGGGCTGAAGAAACTGCAAAGAGGCTAGTTGCTAGGGAGAGGAAGTTAGGCATTGCTACGTGACATCATTACCTGGCTCCCACAGCGACCATTTCCGGACTGGGCTGGGCTGTGGGTCACATTTTGTACCATGGAGTCTCGGCAGTATTGGCTACAATTTGGTGGGTTGTTCTGGAGTGGTGGCAGGGCCTGTGTCCCACTTGGGGGAATCCAAGTGTTGGTTTGTGGGCATCAGGTCCACAGTGCCATTTCTTTGTAAATGGCCAGTACTCATCACCATAGCTCCTGCATTGAGCATCTTCCCCCTAGTGGTCAGTGCCTGTCATAGCAACCAGTTGTATGGTTGGAGGGACAATTAGCACATTAGCCTTTTATAGGTATAGATCTCTTTACTGATATTCTTTATTTGATGAGACATTCTCATACTTTTAGTTATTTAGACATGATTTCCTTAAGTTCTGTTAAATAACAATTCAACTAAGTATACTTAAAGTTTAAATTGGGTTTATTCAATGATACATAAATTAGGCATCATCCCACCTAGCAAATAGAAAGGTGCCCCAAAAGGCTACAGCAAGGAAATCTTTTTAAAGCATGGAGGAGGCAGGAAAAGGAAATTTACTAGCAGAGTCCATTGTTTCAGGCTTAGGTCACCTGCCTATGGGGGACAGAAGGGCTCTTATTGGGAAGTAGTATCTCCCCAATACCGACCAGGTGATTCCAGGTGGACTGGTTGAAGGGTATGTTTCTTGAGAGGCTGAAACTGCAATGAGGTTGGGAACTAAGTCTGGGTTTACTGGTGTGGGGCTTAGCACATGTGACTCCATTTTGGGCCAGTTGTTAGTTTTTAACAGTTCTTGTAAACATATACATCTTATGTAATAAAACCCTAATATGCAAGTCAACTGAATGACAGAATGACCAGCAGAAGAACTGATTGCTATGATACGCACTGACCAACTGGGGGCAACTCCTGTGTTGAGCATCTGCCCGCCCCCCCAGAGGGAGGCGAGAGGAAGGTGACCAGCAGCAGTGTGTGTGGGGGGGGAAGAGCTGGCCAGTGGGCAGCGCCAGGCCTCCAGCCAAGGTGGATGTTAGCAGGGGCCCCCTGATTGCCCTGCCCGCGGTCACCCCATAGATGGCCTTGATCACTGGCCAGGCCTAGGGACCCTACCCCATATATTGGGAACAGTTTCTTAGATTTAAAAATTAAAACTTGGCAAGGCTACTCTAACACTGAAAAAACAGGATGATGCAGCGATGACATGCATGGACTCTGGCTTGTACATTTTGTGCTCAGCCCTGATGCTGACACTTATAACTGTGTAACAAAGCCAATTACTTAACTTCTCCCTCTCTGCTTCAATTTTTCCACCCATAAGATGGGGAAAATGGTACTACTGCCTCAGAAAGATCATGTTATGTACTACTTTTTATAATTAGGGCAAAAAAATGTAGCTGCCCAATACAACAGCAAGATGCCTTTCACCTGTATGAAAAGTATGGTCATTGGTGCATGCAGCATCCCAGATTTTGAGAGGGATGTCTGACTGCCAGTTTAGGCCTGACATTTCCCGAGGGGTCCTGGATTGCGAGAAGATGCAGCCTGGGCTGAGTGACCACTCCCCCCGACCTGTGCACAAATTTTGTGCACCAGGCCTCTAGAGAGTGTGTGTGTGTGTGTATACATATATCCGATATCTATATATCTATATATCTATATCTATATCTATATCTATATCTATATCTATATCTATATCTATATCTATCTATCTATCTATATATATATGATTTAAAATCTCTAATAAAGTGTGTTCATCTGGGCTCCCAAGAGACAATGTCTGTTAACTACTTCCTTCCTCCCACCCCATGAAAATCACATTTCTCCTCCTCCTTATATTTCAAGTCTCATATATTTTATTGAAAACTACACATTTTAAATAATATAATGTAAATCAGAATTCTGGAAATCAGAATTCCCTCACTTCCTAGGTTGTTTTTTTCCAATTATAGCTGACATTAATTATTATATTAGTTTCATGTGTACAGCATAGTGGTTAGACATGTATGTAATTTACAAAGTGATCCCTCCAATAAGTCTAGTACCCAGCTGGCACTATCCAGTATGTAGTTAATATAATATTGACTATATTCCCTATGCTGCACTTCCCATCCCCATGATTATTTTGTAACTGCCAATTTGTATTTTAATCCCTTTAGTTTTCTCACCCAGTCTCCAAGACCCCTCCTCCAATCTGGCAACCATCAGTTTGCTCTTCGTATCTACAAGTGTTTCTACTTCATTTGTTCGTTTATTTTATTCCTTAGATTCTACATAGAAGTAAAATCATAAGGTATTTGTCTTTCTCTGTCTGACTTATTTCTCTTGGCATAATACCCTCTAAGTCCACTCATATTGTCGCAATGATAAGATTTTTATTTAATTATTTTTTTACTGAATTTACTGGAGTGACGTTGGTTGATAAAATTATATAGGTTTCAGGTGTACAATTCTATAATATATCATCTGTATATTGTATTGTGTGTTCACCACCCCCAAGTCAAGTCTCCTTCCATCGCCATTTTTCTCCCCTTTATCCTCTTTTACGTTACCCCCCCACCCCTCTTTCCCTTTGGTAATCACCATACTGTTGTCTGTGTCTATGAGTTTCTCTCTCTCTCTCTCTCTCTCTCTCTCTCTCTCTCTCTCTCTCTCTCGTTAATTTGTTCACCTTTTTTACACAGCCCCCCCAACCCCTCCCCTCTGACAGCTACTGTTTTACTTTCTACAGTGCCTGCACCAATTTGCATTTCCAACAATAGTATACCAGGTTCCCTTTTCTCCACATCCTTACCAAAACGTGCTGTGTTTTTGGTGATAGCCATTCTGACAGGGGTGAGGCTTTATCTCTTTGAGGTTTTAATTTGCATTTCTCTAATGATTACAACATTGAGCGTCTTTTTAGATGTCTATTGGCCATGTGTATATCCTCTTGGGAGAAGTGTCTATTCAGGTCCCTTGCCCATTTTTACATTAGATTTTGCTTTTAGTGTTGAGTTTTTATAAGTTCTTCATATATTTTGGATATTAACCCCTTGTCATTAGCAAATATGCTCTGCCATTCACTAGGTTGTCTTCATCTTGTTGATGGTTTCTTTTGCTGTGAAAAATCTTTTTAGTTCGATGTAGTTCCATTTGTTCCTTTTTCCTTTTGTTTACCTTGCCTGAGGAGACATGTCAGAAAAAAATATAGCTACGAGAAAGGTATGAGATTTTACTGCCTATGATTTCCTGTAGGAGTTTTATGGTTTTGAGTCTAGAATTTAAGTCTGTTATCCATTTTGAGTTTAATCTTGTGTATTGTGTGAGAAGTTACTCTAGTTTTCTTTTCTTTTTTGCATGTATCTGTCCAATTTTCCCAGCATCATTTATTTAATAAACTATCCTTACTTCATTGTATGTTCTTGTCTCCTTTGTCAAATGTTAATTGATCTTAAAGGTATGGGCTTATTTCTGGGCTCCCTAATCTGTTCCATTGATCTATGTATCTGTTATGCTAATATCATGTTGTTTTGATTACTAGGGCCTCATAGTATTGTTTGAAATCAGGTAGCATGATTCCTCCAACTTTGTTTTTCTTTCTCAAGATAGCTGTTGCTGTTTGGGGTCTTTTGTGTTTCCATATACATTTTTTGAATATTTACTCTAGTTCTGTGAAATATGCCATTGGCATCTTTTTAAAAAAAAACATATATTTTATTGATTTTTTACAGAGAGGAAGGGAGAGGGATAGAGAGTTAGAAACATCGATAAGAGAGACATCGATCAGCTGCCTCCTGCACACCCCCTACTGGGGATGTGCCCACAGCCAAGGTACATGCCCTTGACCGGAATCACACTTGGGACCCTTCAGTCCACAGGCCAACGCTCTATCCACTGAGCCAAACTGGTTAGGGCTGCCATTGGCATCTTGATAGGAATTGTATTGAATCTATAGATTGCTTTGGTTAGTATGGGCATTTTAATGATGTTAATTCTTCCTATCCATGAACACAATATATATGTCAATTTATTTGTATCTTCTTCAATTTCTTTCTGCAGTGTCTTATAATATTCTGAGTATAGATCTTTTACATCCTTGGTTAAACTTATTCCTAGGAATTTTATTTAGTATTATTTTCTTTTTTTAAATCCTCACCTGGGGATAATATGTTTATTAATTTTAGAGAGAGGAGGAGAGAGAGAGAGAGAGAGAGAGAGAGAGAAACATCAATGTGAGAGAGAGAAATCAATCAGCTGCCTCCTGTACATGCCCTGAACCTGCAACATAGGTATGTGCCCTGACTAGGAATAGAACCCACAACCTTTTGGTGTATGGGACAATGCTTCAATCAACTGAGCCACCTGGTCAGGGGTAGGGTTTTTGTGTTGCTGTTTTAAATGGGATTGTTTTCTTAGTTTCCCTTTCTGATAGTTTGTTATTGGTGTATAAAATACAACTAGCCTGGTCAGTGTGGCTCACTGGTCTTGAGCATCCATCTATGAACCAGGAGGTCACGGTTTGATTCCCATTGAGGGCACATGCCCGGGTTGCAGGCTCAATCTCCAGTGTTGGGTGCGCAGAAGGGAGACCATCAATGATTCTCTTTCACCATTGGTGTTTCTATCTCTCTCCCTTTCCC
>PVJC01006460.1:0-54905 GCA_004026665.1 Murina feae
GGCCTCTGAAGGGAGAGGGGGGAAGTGGGTGGGGGGGATGGGGGAGTGGTAGAGGAGGGGTAGGAAAAGTTGGGGAGAGATGAGAGAGGGGTGGGGTAGGGGTAGGGGGTGGAGGGATTGGGGTAAATTGGGGAGGGGTTAGGGGTACTGTAGAGGTGGTGGAGGGGGAGAGTTGGGAGAAGGGGCCCATGGGAGTTCTCAGTTGTGTTACTCATTTGTGTTACTGGGGTCCCAAATGTGAATCATTGTGTGTGTGTGTGTGTGTGTGTGTGTGTGAGAAAAATCTGCAAAAAATAGGAAGAGTAATAAACATGCACACCCCCAACTGGACTGGGAGAGGCAGCAATTTGCTTTCTCTCTTTTGATGAACTGTCTGTCTGTAAAGTACTTCATCGCAGGCCTGCAGAAAACGAACCCATTTTCCCACATTAGCGACCTGACGTGAGTGACCCGGCAGAAGTCACGGTAGCTCTCGGTGTCCTTGCTGTCACGTCCGGTCTGTGGTGAAGTTGGTTTTTCTGCAGGTCCTGGCGCGGGGCCTGCTGTGATGACCGTGGCTGCTGGTAGACTTGGTCCTTGTGTTGAAACCGTTTGTGAAGCCGTGGGCCCAGGTGTTACTGGGGAGTGTTTCTGGGCTCCAGTCCTAAGCTCTTGTTAGTTTGCCCTTTTGAATTAATCAAATCAAATATTATCGTTGCCAGTGACAAGGTATCTTTGGGTACTGCACTGACATTTCATTCATTTATTCTACAATTATTAATTAAGTATAAAACCTGGAACAGTTACTGTGTGTTAAACACTCTACCTTGCTTGCATTCATTTTAACCTCACAAAATACTATAATATGGATACCATGACCATCATTTCCATTTTAAAGGTGAAGAAATGGGCTGGGGAGCAGAGAGGTTAAGACACTTGTTCAAGGTCACACAGTTGATCCAAGTGAGTGGCAGAATGGGATTCCACCTCAATTTGACCTTGAAGCTCAAGGTTGAGACCTTCTTTCCCAGCACTGTGAGGCCCACTGTTGGATTGGTTTTATGCTAGGGTATGGGACTTAGTGGGGGAGAAAGCTCGATATTTTGTGGGCCTGCTCTCACAAAATATATTGTCTAACGTACAAGTAAGTATATGAGGGATTTTAGAAGTGGGCTCAAGTGAGGCCCCTGAGAAGGTCAGTGACTGATGTGTGGCAGGGCCCAGTACAGTGTGTGTGTGCTCTGCTGGGGTGTGGACAGGACATGAGGTCTTGAACTGGGGGGCCGGGATATGTGTCCTCGGTGCAGGATATAGCCCTTTAAACCCAGGTGGGGAGTGTGGCCTCATCTGAAGGGTGTGGACACCTGTGCAGGTTGCTGTCTCAGCTGCCCAGACAGGCATTCTGGAACTTCAGTTTTGGCTGAGATGGGAGGGGGTGTGGATTCAAGGCTGAATTGGAGATATAGTGAACAGGATGAGCATTATTATGGGATGCTGGGATACAGAGGTTAGGGCTGGGGAAGACCTCCAGTGTTTGGGGTTGGGTTCTCGGGACTGGGGAGTCCTTCTCACCCCTAAAGTTTAGCTGAGACCAGCTATTCCCAGACTCCCCTGGACTCCTCTGAAAGGACCAACCAGGCTTTGCCAATGCAGGTCATCACTTCCCTCCCTACCCTTCCGGAAACTTCCACTTGCCCTGCTGGGGCACGGTATCCTTTTTCCCCATTATGTGTCCTTTCTGATTTTTGGGTTCCTCAAAGCTAAGCCTGTTTCTTAGTCACTGTTGATTGTTAAATTCCCAGATGTCACCTGTCACACAGTAGGCCTCAGGGATTGTGATGAACCCCGTTGTGCAGTGTGAGCCTGCAGACAGCACTGGGCCTCAGGTCCTGTGGGGATCAGCCGTTGATACAGGCTGCGTAGGGTTCCTTATAGGCTCTCTGGCTACGTTACAGTGCTTCTCCCTGTGGTGTGTGTCTCAGGTCTTAGCTTTGCAGGACTGGCTCTCACGGGAGTTGCTAGTTCAGGTGTGGGACGCAGTCCCCTGTGCAGTGGTTCGCCTGGGCGCGCTGCTGCAGGAACTGACCCCTCTGGGCTGAGGCCGAAGATGCAGTGCAGGGTCCTCACTTACAGAAGGTTTTGTTTTTTTAAGTTGAAACAGTTACCCACAGATTAAATTTACCTACAATCAGTGTTAGCAGCCTTGGGAAAGTCTCTTTATTTAAGTTGTGCTCTGCAGTCCAAGAAAGTAAGTCTCTGAGGTAGGGCGGCAGCCTGACATAGGCATGCAGACCTGCTGCTGCCTTTCTCTGTGTGCTCACATGCTGATTTCTTAAACATGTTATTTTCATGACTTTTATATTCTGTCCCCCTAAACCCCTCCCCATGCCCATTAGAATGCATTCTTACATTATGAACACACATTTTTAGTTTCTTTAGTAAACATTTTAATTTTTTCAATTTTTATAAGTATTAAATTCACTTTTTCAAAATAAAACCTATTTTGAAAATTACATAAGGCATTTTCAAAAAGTAGCTTCCAACTCTTTATTCATCTCTACACACACACACACACACACACACACACACACACACGAACATCCATTGAAAATCTATTTTAAAACCCTAATCAGCAAGCCATTTTTATGCCTAAACAATGAAATTACAGTCTGGTCTGGCAAGTTCCCAGTGGCAGCCTTGGGAAGAGTGTGTCAGACAATAACAACAAAACTCTGATTCATTATGGGCAGAATATGTGGTCAGCGGGGCTGTGCTTTGTGCTTTGCGCATGTCCGTGGTGACTTGTCACATGTCAGCTAAGACACATGGACATGCGTTGGGTCTCTAGCCCCACCCCTCCTCGTAGTGTCTGTGTTACCTGAAGGTTTGGCAGTGCGAATCACTCCCTACAGGGGCCACAGTAAATGGGGAGAAAGCATCTGAGACCCTCCTCCCTCCTCCACCCCCTCCTCCCTGCTCCCAGAGGCTGAGGGGCTTATAAAAATAGGACAGCAAAGCCCTTAGTGCCAGGAGGGCTGCTAATGTCCCCATAACCCTGTCACTGGCTGGCTGCCCCAGGCCCATTTTTAAGTGCAAAGTTCCGAGGACAGTGTTGTTCTTTTTTGGAAAAGAAAGGATGACTGTGTCTTCAATGGCAGTTTTTGCTGACAGCTAAAAGAAGGGCCACAGAGGTCTGTTGATCTGGCCACTGAGGAGAGCCAGTGGCAGAGAATTACGTTTTAACTGATTGCTGAAAGGTTGGCGAAAAACATCATCAGTGGACTGGGCATCGGGAGGGGCTGCTGAGTGGGCCTCCTTCGATGCGGGAGGAGAACCAGCCCTGTTCCAGGGGAGCCAGGAGGGCCCTCCGTCCCTAGCTAACCGGTCAGAACTCTGTCCTGAAAGACGCAATATCTCCCCCGTGCATGCTAATTGGCGCATTACTTGTCTGTGTTCTGCTTATCACAAGTCAGGTGGAATTCCTGTTTTTATGGCACATGGTTGCCTCTCAGTGTGGACTGTCTTGGGCCCATTTGCTGGTGTATGGGTGTTTGGTTGCGTTTCCCACAGTGTAGAGGCTTGCCCACTGTGTGCCTCGGATCGTGCACAGGATGCTGGAATGCCCAGGTGCCTGGAGGAGCGGCTCGGACCAGGGCCTGTCCGTCATTCTCTGGAGGGCAGGTGGGCATGAAGGTGACAGTGAAGATACATCTGCTGTCACCAGGGAGAGGTGGACCTGGCCTCCCCGGGCGGGCACTGTGAGGTCTGACAGTGGAGAAGTGGGATGCTGCCCAGCCTCCTGGAGTCTGCAGGGTTTTCTGCACCTAGGACTCAGCCCTGTGGCTGTAATTTCGGGTGGTTTTGGGGATACAGTGGGGATAGGAGTGCAGGAGAAAAAGGACAGGACCAGGATGGCAAGAACTTTGTAAGGTGGGCCAAAGAGTTTGGGCTTTAAGCGGCGGCGAGGACCGAATGTTGCTCTGGAACTGGTCTTGTGGTCACACAATCCGGGGGGGAGGGGTGGTATCTGTGGGGTAGCCAGCGTCGGCCACCCAGTCCTGGGGTAGCTGGTTCAGGGCACAGACCTTGAAGCAGCTGGGGTTCCCTTTCTGCACTTTGTTGCCTCTCTTTTACTACATCATCCGAGTTCTTAACTGAAGACTCGTTCCCCTCCCGTCTGCACACCTTCGTAAGTGCTGTTCACTGCTGCGCGCCCGCCAGGAGCTCTGCCTTCGATCTTCGCCGTTGTCCCCCCTCATTTCACGGGGCTCCTGTTCCCACGCTCCTCTTTTATAGCTGTCTCACGCCCACAAACTCGCACCATCTTAAAGATTTTACATCTTTCTGATAAAAATTATTTTAGTGCGTAATCATTTACATTGGTTTGTTTTAATTATTTAACACGGTCGTTATCAATAATTAATTGCTTGATTGTTGATCTTTGAAAGGAAAGTAGCTGCGTATACGTCTGTTTGAATTGTTGTGGGTGCCTCATTTCTTTAATTTGGATGGGGTTGGTGTTTTTAAGGAGGACCATGCGGATCCATTGGTGAATGTGACCGGGTCTCTCTTCCTCTGCACACTTCCTTCCTAAGCTCTTCTCTGTGTCTTTTCTGTTCCAGGTGCTTGCTGCCCTCCACCATGTGCTCCAGGTAGGACATGCACGTGGTGGTGGCAGGAGCGTCTGCAGCTGGGAAGCAGGAGGCTCCTCTGAACATGGAGAGATAAGACCTTGTCCTGCAGGCCTGCCTGACAGAGAGCCCTGCCACCCTGGCTGAGCTAGCCCGTGTCCTTGAGATGGATCGTAACCAGGAGGCCGAGATGGAGCTGCGCAGGGGCCCCGAGGTGGCCGGGGATAAGGCCCTGAGCCACAGCTGCTGCATTTGCGGCAAAAGCTTTCCCTTCCAGAGCTCCCTGTCGCAGCACATGCGCAAGCACACGGGCGAGAAGCCCTACAAGTGCCCCTACTGTGACCACAGGGCTTCCCAGAAGGGCAACCTCAAGATCCACATCCGCAGCCACCGCACGGGGACTCTGATCCAGGGCCATGAGCCTGAGGCCGGCGAGACGCGTGTGTCCGAGGGCCTGGACGGCTGCACCAGCCCCACGAAAAGCACTTCGGCCTGCAACAGGATCCTGAACGGTGCCACGCAGCTGGACAACAGCAAGATCCTGCTGAGGAGCAGCAGGAAGGAGGCAGAGGGGGCCGCTTGCTCTGCGGAGGATGGCGCGGCCGTGGCTCAGTGCTCCTTCTGCAAGAGCAAGTTCGAGCGCAAGAAGGACCTGGAGCGTCACGTGCACCGGGCACACAAGCCCTTCAAGTGCCGGCTGTGCAGCTACGCGACGCTGAGGGAGGAGTCCCTGCTGAGCCACATCGAGAAGGACCACATCACCGCGCAGGTGCCCAGCGGCGAGGCCTGCGTGGTGAACGGCAAGCCGGAGCTGCCGCCTGGGGAGTTCCCGTGCGAGGTGTGCGGCCAGGCCTTTAGCCAGACCTGGTTCCTGAAGGCGCACATGAAGAAGCACAGGGGCTCCTTCGACCACGGCTGCCACATCTGTGGCCGGAGGTTCAAAGAGCCGTGGTTCCTGAAAAACCACATGAAGGCGCATGGCCCCAAGGCGGGGAGCAAGAACAGGCCCAAGAGCGAGCTGGACCCCATCGCCACCATCAACAACGTGGTGCAGGAGGAGGCCATCGTGGCCGGCCTGGCCCTGTATGAAGTCTGCACCAAGTGCGGGAACCTGTTTACAAACCTGGACAGCTTGAATGCCCACAACGCAGTCCACCGCAGGGTGGAGGCGGGCAGAACGCGGGCCCTGAGCGGGGAGGGCGAACTCGGCCCTGCGGACTCCCAGCAGCTCTTCCTCCAGTGCCTGAACTTGTGCCCCGTTGGGGCCGGTGCACCAGCCCAGGGACAGACCGGGCAGCGGGTTGCCGAGCTGGACCCGGTCAACAGCTACCAGGCCTGGCAGCTGGCCACCAGGGGCAAGGTGGTCGAGCCGGCCGAGTACCTCAAGTACGGGGCGTGGGACGAGGCTCTGGCTGGGGATGTGGCCTTCGACAAGGAGCGGCGCGAGTACATCCTGGTGAGCCAGGAGAAGCGCAAGCGTGAGCTGGAGCCTGGTGCGCAGGGCCCCCCACGGAAGAGGGCAGGCGCACCAGGGGACCTTACACCCGGGTCCCTGGACCCTAGGCCCGCCTCACGCCCCAGCCGCCGGGCTACCACCCCAGCCGGCCAGGGCAAGTCCTCTGAGTGCTTCGAGTGCGGCAAGATCTTCCGCACCTACCACCAGATGGTGCTGCACTCTCGGGTGCACCGCCGTGCCCGCAGGGACCAGGAGGGCTCAGGGGACCATGCGCCCCGCGCCCGCTGTGGCTCACTCAGTGAGGGCGATTCGGTCTCACAGCCCAGCAGCCCTGGATCGGCCTGCGCAGCCACTGACTCCCCAGGCTCTGGCCTGGCAGAGGAGGGTGCTGACGAGAGCGGAGAGGAGGGTGCCGCAGACCCTGCACCAGGTGAGTGGTTGTGTCTGTGCTGCCAGGTTTTCCATGCCCAGTAGTCTCGGCTCAGGTAGTCCTGCACCCAGTTGGCCCAGGCCCAGTATTCCTAGCTTAGGTAACCCCATACCCATGTGATCTACACCCATGTGGCCCCTTGCCCAGGTGACCCCATCCCAGGTATCTCTGAACCCAGATATTCCTGGCCCAGTGTTTTGTACCCAGATAGCTCTGTGCCCCAATGGTTCTTCCCAAGGTATTTCTGAACCCAGGAGGTCCAGGCCTAGTAGCCACATAGCCAGGTGGCTCAGGCAGTTCAGGAGCCCACATAGTCTCAGTACCCTTGCCAATGTGTTTGGGGTTTAGATAGCTCTGAACCCAAGTGTCCCAGGCCCAGCAGCCCCAGAACCAGATAGTTCATTGTCCTGCACTAAAAACACCTTGTGCCCAGGTAGCCCTTTACCAGGTACCGCATGCCCAGGTCATCTAGGCTTAGGTAGGCCAGCAGGGTGTCCCTGAACTCTAGCTGATAGTGCAGATGCAGGTGTCTGGTGCTCCCCTCCTGACTCCTGTTTGCTGATTGCCCATATGTGTTTGCATAAATGAACACCTTTGACCCGTGAAGTTGATAGTCTCCCTGGGGCCTCAGTCATTTGACAGACCACAAGTGGCGGGCTACTCAGGGGGCATGCTCTTTTCTCCCTGTGCAGTCCCAGACCACAGTGTGCATGTGGGTGCGAGCACACAGGAGCAGGCACAGAAGGCCCACCCGTGGGGGCACACATATGCATGCACACACGTGTTCCGCCACACCTCTTCTCCCCTCACCAGGCAGCCAAGTAAAAGAGTAACTTCAAATCAGTTTACAGTTATAATTAATCTCCCTGGATTCAGGTAACCCTATGGGTTCAGAGGCAGCTAATTGGCAAGGGTTACTTTCCAAGTAGCAGCCATGTAAACATTTAAAGATGCTTGGCTAGCTTTGTTTTCATCATTTTCCTACTTTTTATAAATCTTAGAAGTTTTGATACTTTTCTTCATTATTTGTGTTCTGGGTAATTTTTACAAGTTCCAGAACTTGCACTTTCTAAAGATAGCCAGGAATGTTTCTTTTCCTTCTCCCTGAAAACTGGGTAATGGATGTTGCCTTTACCTGAAAGGTCAGGATGACGGAAACCCGGTTGCTTCAGCAGGGCTATTTATGTTTTGTAGGGAGGAAAACACCATTTATAAGTGTACATACAGGTAAGTGGATAATAATATATTATGCATTGACCCACATTTCCCACTTACTGCTTAGTCATTAGCCCTTGGAAGGAGCAAGAGAATACATTGTTCTCTGAAAATGCTTTGCTTGTTTCCTGAGATTTTTTTTTTGAATTCTTCTATCAGTTTCTCTCTCTCTCTCTCTCTCTCTCTCTCTCTCTCTCTCTCTCTCTCTCTCTCACACACACACACACACACACACACACACTCACACAAGCACACAAAACAATAAAAAACTGGTGAACCTAATTGTGACCCCTGGGTGGCATTTTTATTTATGGTGTTCCCTTTTTAAAATTTCCACAACTAGAGTTTCACTCGGTCACATTCCAGTAATATACTATGACTGCTGTTGGGAGCATGGCTAAAATACTAGGCTAGACCTAAATCTTATTTATTTTTACTTTGAAGACAGATACATTGAATACTTGGGAAGCTTTTAGGCCTGATCCTCACCTGTTATAATAGCAGTTCAATAATCATAAGCTATTCAGTAGTGCTTTTAAGAGCAAGATGTTGGAAAGGTCAAATTATTTTCACTAATTACAAATGATTCTTTTTCTCTAGTTCACTAAATTTTAAAGGTTATCATTTGCTTCATACTAAGATGATATATATTTTCTCTGGGCATAATCTATTTTTTGAGACACTTGATTTTATAATGAGATTATAGATGGCAGTTGCATTTAACATGTTGACAGTAGAATGAACAGAATATTGTAGCTTATTGAGAGCTTGAAAAAAATAAACTTATGGCATGACAGAGGCATAAAATGTTGAAGAACAGTGCGAGTCTGCATGTAATCCTAGAGGACAGTATCTTTCCTCCTAAAACTACCAACTTTCCAACCGTGGTGTCCTTTGATGGTTGAGTGTAGCATTAAATCGCTGATTTGTGGATGTCCCTTAAGGAGAGAGACGTGTGCTATGTGGACTTAATACTCACAAACCCTCTCACTTGCAGAGTTTGGCTCAGGCCTCTGAAGGAGCTACTTTGGAAAAGGAGATGGGTATTTTGGATTCTCTATTATGATCTGTAGTTTGAGTTTTTTTTTCTTCTAAAAAAAATGCAAATAACTTTGGGAAATGCTCTTCTTTCCTGTTACTAAAAGATCACTTAGATTTTAAAATATCTCAGTGACTTTAAATTCTCATAGAACTTTGATGGGACGACTGGTTAAGATTGTTAGAGCAAACGTGGAGAAATGGAGAGCCGAGATCACAGTGGCCTTCATAGGAGTGAGCCTGGTCAATGGGGGCAACAGAGTTGATATGGACGTTCTGATCTTGCAAGCCTTCCAGTTATCCCCATGGTGCATTGTGCCATGAATTACCCAGATGTTTGCTTTTTTTTTTTTTTTTGACATCCAGGAATGGGTTGGAATATTGCCTTCGCATCTGGGGCTAATTTGCTCTATTAGAGTGATTAAAAGAAACGTATTTTGTCATGAGATATTCCCCATCTGTTGAGTGTTGCTGCCTAATCCTTCTGAGAGCTCCCATTGTCACATTGCTTTTGTGTTCACTTAAGACTGGTCCAAGCAGCTCTCATCACTAAGTTCTAATAAGAAGAGCAGAGTTGGGAATGAGGTTCAAGAACATAAAACGTGTTATTGAACTAGATCAAAATACTCTATTGAGAAAGTTCCGGGCCCAGGTAGAAAGTATACTTTCAGAGTTCAACAGATTGATTCTGTCCATTAGGGAAGAGGAGCATTTGCAAAGGCATATAATTTAAGTTTATAAAAATCAACATTTTCAAACAGATCAGAGTCAGGTTCTTAGTGGTCATTGCTGGGGATGTGACTATTCCTTCAAGTCATCAGGCTCAGAAAGCCTGGGGATGGATGACTTAGGGGCGATGGAAGGCCACCTCACACGTTTAGAAGTTGTCTACCTCACACGGAACCCGTGCCCTTAGAGAGAGTTGGTGCCATGGTGAGGCGCACCTTCCAAGGCCCTGCCTGGTGCTGGGGGCTGTCATAGGTGTTGAACCTGTATCAATGCAGAACTCCCAAGAGCCTGTCTCTGCGGTTCAGTTGCCT
Source organism: Murina feae (assembly GCA_004026665.1). Taxonomy (NCBI): domain Eukaryota; kingdom Metazoa; phylum Chordata; class Mammalia; order Chiroptera; family Vespertilionidae; genus Murina; species Murina feae. The sequence goes on from PVJC01006460.1 coordinate 9,790, forward strand.
ATCGTTTCTGCTAAAATTTATGTGAATACCCCAGGTTTGTACCCTTTCTTATTATTCTAACCTCTCCTATCCCATCAAATTCATACTGTATTGAGTTCCCCTCTTTATATATCTTTGTATGATCACCGTTACTTAATGGATAGTAAACCCCCAAGTTTTAGATGACATCATGTGACTGTTTTCGACCGAACAAGATGCCAAGCTAGATGGCTCAATAGAACTAGGGCCACAGTATCAAATGCAGTTGGAGCAATGAAGGAGATAGTTTCAGAAATAGACAGTATGTCAAGGGAAGGAAAGATAATTAAAGGGAGAAATGAGGTTACTGCATTTTCCTATTTCTCTGCCAGCTGCCTCCCTTCAGGCTACACTCCTGCACCATCTTAACTGAAAGAAGATCCAGTCTTTGGTTACAAAATGTTAGCTGAGTACATGCTCTGCGACTGGCCATTTGTCCCCAATTGTGCGCTAGCTGGTGGGGAGGACCAAGGTGGGTTTCAGCCAGCACAGAGGTTGGACAGATACTGTTATTTCTCTCTATGTAGTGTGGACAGTCACCAGAACAGCTTAGGGGACATGTTTCTGTAAGCCCACCCATTGTAAGAGGATTTAGAGTGAATCTAGCTAAAAGTAACTGGTGACGACAGCGTTCATGGCTTCACACTTCCCTGAAAACCGAGGAACTGATTTTGTTGGGAATAGATAAAGGGTAGAAAACCTGCATATTTAATTCTTATTCATTACCAAATGCAGAGAAGTTTCTTAAGAAAAACACTCAGATGTACTTGACGGAGGAGTGCAGAATGCCCGGTGGTTTACTTGGCATCTTAGCAACCAGAAATGGCTCTGTCAGCATCGTAAGCACACAGGCCCGGTGACGACTATTTCTGTGGAGCTGCCATAGCCTGGATGCTCTGAATGACTGAGGAAGATGGAGTTATGATGGGAACAGTGTGCTTACTGTATCCTGATTCTCCAATGCTGATCATCTATGCATGGCATGCAATCTCGTATTTGCTTGAACAGAACACTGTGTTCCCTGCCGTTCCAGAATGAATTTATTTTTCTGTGAAAGACATCAGACTCTGGAAATTATGCTTCGGGATTTTTCTCCCTGTCACCAGGAGGCACATATGGGATGTGCGCACTCAGAACTGTAAAACAAACACCATGCAAACATTTTGGCATGTTAGCAAAATTCAAACACTTCATTTATTTTTTTCTCTCTCTCTTGTAGTTTTTGGTGGTGGTGTTAATCCGCACCCAAGGATATTTTTTCCATTGATTTTTAGAGTCAGTGGGAGGGAGAGGGAGAGACAGAGAGAGAAACATGGATGTGAGAGAGATCCATTCTTTGCCTCCCACATGTGCCCTTACTGGGGCCGGGGATTGAGTCTGCAACTGAGGTACGTGCCCTTGACCAGAATCGAACCCAAGACCCTCTAGTTCCCTGAGCTGACCACTGAGCCCTAACCACTGAGCAACCAGAAGAGCTCTTATAATTTTTCTGACACAATATAGTAGAATCATAGAATATTTAAGCTGGGAGATGCAAACTCCACGATGTTTGTTATGCCCCTCCCATTTTACAGTGAGGAAACGGAGGCACAGGGAACCCTTACAGTTTGCCCAAAGGCGAGTGGTGTATTTATTCCTGAAGGACAGTGTGGTTGGTGGAAGGCACCTGAGTGTGGATGCCTAGATTATAATTCCTTTTTTTTTTTTTTTTTTGCAGTGAGTCCCTGTGAGTGTCTAGTTGCCATGGTGATAGTGTGGGGGCCATGATGCTCATTGAAGGGGTTGTTGTTAGTGTGTTCCTGTGTGTGCCTGGCATCCTGGGCATCCAGTAGGCACTCTTTCTGACACTAGAGTTGGAACCAGAACAGGTCCGCAGGGTCCCATTCCTGACCTGGGAAAGGGCTCCTGCCCCTTTTGTCACTGGAGCGTGGAGGCAGATGGTCACAGGCTGCCTCAGTTCTGTGCAGGGTCCAGATCCTGTTTGCTCTCACACTATTCATGGGCAGGATGGGATGGAGGCAGCTCAGCTTGCTCTGCAAAAGCTGGTCTTCTACATGGTGGTTACTGGTGTCATCCTGTCCCAGGAGGCTGCTTGTGGGAAACTCCGAGTGGCCACTCTCTAAAGGTGAAATTAATGGTTTTCCTGGATTCCAGTAAAAACACGTGTGCTGTGTTTATCGAGCCTTATTTGATGTGACAACGTCCCCATCTTTGCTCACATACAGAATTCCTTTGTGTCCATCTCCACGCCCTGCTAGACTTCGTTTTCCCCAGTGTGCAGTATGGGTGATGGGGCCGTGATTTTAGCTCTTTTCCTGGGGTTGTCACCTTTGCTGTTATGTATGGAGAGGAGCACTTGACCTTTTCCAGTTCGGACTTGAACTTGTTACTTCTGACATGAAACGTCAGGACTCCTCTTTGTAGATTTTATCAACAGTGAATAGAAAGAGCTGAGTTTGGGCCTTTCACCCCAGTTCTAAGAGGAGTGACCTTAGTAAAGGGGCGGATTGTGCCAGGTCAAGGGGTGTCTGCAGAGCAAGTTTGCTCTGATCTTGCTTCTGAACCATGGGCTGCATACCATCGGGGTGTGAGGGGTGTTGAGAGTCAGCCCTGGAGGAAGAAGAGACCCTGCAGCGGACATTGGTTCATATCTGGTCAGTGCAGCTGGGGCCCTTCCCAGTGCATTGCCCTTAAGATGATGCCTTATCTCAGAGCTGTTCTGGACAGACTCATGCCACTCTCACCTGTATTCCCACCACTGCCCTATCTGAGTTATGTCTGTTCCTCTGGGATGTGGCACATCTGGCTGCATCTGCTTCAGGCCATTGCCAGTATTGTTGAAGCCCAGATACTGTCATGTTGCAAGAGGGAGAGTTCTGGCTCCTTAAGGGAGCCTTTCTAGGACCACAGCTGGGGCCCTGATACCCCACCCACTGTCTCCCATTATCCTCTCTGGAATGCTCCACTCGCCCTCCGTGTGACCAGAGCATCCTGTCTCCATGGCACATATACTGTTTGGCTGATCCCTTCCTTTGCATTGTCACCCTAGAGCCTGCACTGTGGCTTCCAGATAGTGGCTCTCTCTGTTCCTGGAACATCTATGTCTGTTGCAGTTTTTGGGCATTTGTCTTGTGCCATGTCACCAGAGGGCCCTCGGACTGTCCTCTCCAGAGGGAGACCTTCTGGGCAGTGGGGAGAAACTGCAGAGACCCTTCCAGCCCCTGGCCCAGGTGACTTGTGGCCCAGAACTGAATTCTCAGGCACCTGGGGAAACAGGCTCTCCTGTCCCTGCCAAGGCTGAGCCCGCTGCAAGTGGGAGTGCAGAGTCCAGGCCCAGGACTAGGAAGGAACCCGCCCCACCTCTCTCGAGTTGGTGTGCCCACCCAGCAAGCCTGGTGTTCTGAGGTTAGAGGCTCTGTTTAGTGGGCTGCTGTTTCATTTGCATCCACCTTGGCCTGCTTGCTCCTAGGGGTGCACTGAATTATTTAGTAAGTTTAGACTCTTCAAGCACTTAGGTTTTATTAGCTGAGTGTTTTTGTTGTGTATGCATCTCTGGCACATGCTTTGAATTTTTCATTTGGAAGTTTAGGGTTATTTTCTTTTTTGGTTCTTAATGTCCTGTGTGCTGGACAGAATCTGAGGCCATTTTTTCATGAAACCTCTGTAGGCTATCACTGGAGCCAGTATTTGCATACAATTTGCATAAGCTCTGCATATTAAAAGTGATTGTAGTTTTAGATTCAGATTTTACTAACAGTAAAAAGGCAAGAGGTGTATTCTTCTCTGGGTTAAAAATTAGAAGGTCTTACTTCCACTGCTGCCAGATTCCGTGCGCATGGTCAGCACAGTGGTGTCCAGTATCCTGGTGTGTTCACACAGGCAGCCTTAGATTTGAGGGAAGAATTCTCACAGATTAGTGCAGCCATTTGGGCTGACTGCTAGCTGTCAAATATGTTCCCGTAAAAATGTGCAGATCAGAGTATTACTCATGTTCTTTCTTCTGACTGCAGGATAATGACTTTCAGCACGGTGAACACACTGCATTGCAAATGTACTAGGAGTACTGTTTTCATCTGAAAATGCAGTTGGCTATTGAAATGTATGATTTGAAACAATAATTCAGCGGGACCCTTCGATGCCTTGATCATCCTCTAGAAAATTTCCTGCGTGCTTGACTCTCATATCCGAAAGCTGCTGAGAACGGTGCCTCCACAGTCGTTACCCAGTCCAGTGACAGAGTCCAATGCTAGCATGATTGCAGCAGTTCATCCACTGAACTGACTGCTGGAGAACATCATGTTGGATTCCTAAATGATGGTCAGGTTTCCCGCGTGATGTCTAGTTACTGTGGTTCCCTTGATGCAACACTTGCCTGTATTATTATTATGATTTAAGAAATGATTGCTGCATGATTCATGAGAGAGGATTGATACAGACTATTTTGGTTTTAGACTAGTGGTGGGGTAGCTTGAACATTTCTAAGAATTGTTCCTGGGCATTGTTTTTTGTTTTTGTTTTTTGAGAAATGATGATGTTTGGTAGGACAGAGCAGAGCTGTGGAGATTGGAAAACAAGGCACAAACCCCTGAAACCTTCTCAACTGACAGAGAAGGAACAGCAATATCCCCAAAATGCAGGTAAATATGTCACCTGAAGATGACTTGCCAAGTTCTTGAATGCCGAGGTGAGGGACTCAGTCACAGAGTTCTGACTTGGGCATTTTGGAGGCTGAACTAGAAGCTTCTGCACAGGTTGTGCTGCACCAGGAGGAAGAGTCTGCAGTTTCCACGGTGATAGCCCACACACCACCGAGAACCAGATTCCTGAGATGGTTTTGGAGCCCCAGTGACGAAAGGGCATGTGCTTGAAAGTTAGGAAGAGAGCAAATTGCCCAGGCTGGACTGCTGGGCATTTCCATTCTGGGTCAGAATTTCATGATTTCTTTTTTTTTCTTAAAGATCTTTGTCTTTGAACTTAAAGATCTGCTCTTTGGGGAGGAAGGTGTATTGCTGTAGATGTTTGTAGTTTTCAGAGCTGTGCCACCACACCTGTGAGCTAGTTGTGCATGGCTACAGTGGAGATGAGGGCGTGGTCTTCTCCTTCCTGCTGTCTGTGCCAAGGCCAGAGACAGAATCTCAGACCGAGGCCCTTGGACCCGGGAGCGCCAGGGAGGGTCCCTGGAGTTGCCATTGTCGTCCTCATAGCCCTGTGCCCTGCCACTTCTCAGCTCCTTTGTTTGACGTAATTCATCCAAATAATGAGTTTATTTTAGCTGAGAACAAGTTACAGAGTTGCCAGATTTAGCAAATCACAGTACAGGATTCCTGTCCAATATGATTGTTAGGTAAACAATGAGTCCTGTTTCTTTTTTCTTTTTTGTTTAGTTAATTTATTTTTTACATTTCATTTTTAAATTTTATTGGGGTGACATTACTCAACATGGACATATAGGTTTCATGTGTGGATTACTAATTTACAGTATCTGTACATTGCACCATGTGCCCACCACGCAAAATCAAATCTCCTGTCACCTCATATTAGGACCCCTTTCTTCCCCGGCCCTCCCTCCCTCTGGCAACCACCAAACTGGTGTTTGTGTTCATAAGTTTCAGTTTTATATTCCACATATGAGTTAAATCATATAGCTCTTAGCTTTTTCTGTTTGACTTATTTCACTTTGCATCATGTTCTCAAGGTCCATTCTTGTTGTTGTAAATGAAGCTATTTCATCCTTCCTTATGGCCGTGTAGTACTCCCTCGTGTATATGTACCACATCTTTATCCAGTCCTCTGTCGTAGGGCACTTCGGCTGTTCCCAACTACTCTTGGCCCCCGTGAATAATGCTGCAGTGAACATAGGGGTGCGTATATTTCGTGTATAAGTGATACAAGTATGTCTCACGTAATGTTTGAGACATACTTCTGCCCCAAAATTATTTGTCGAGCTTCTGAAATTCAGTGCCTGGCTGTCCTGTGTTTTCTCTGGGAAGTGTCTCCGGGGCTAGGCCTCTGCGGGAAGCTCATGTCACTTCACGCACATGGAAGTGTCTGGTCGCGCTGCCTGTCTGTGGTTGCTGATTATAGCCTGTTGAACAATCCTTGGTGTGTTTACTGCCATCGGGAGAGTCCGGTTCTCTCACACTGTGAGTGTTACAAGAACAATTAGCTGAGGAAGAAAAGGGGGAACTTTTGGTAGAGTTTCTCTTTTTCTAGTTTTATGTGCTAAAACTTTAAGTCCATATTTAGGCTCTGTTGAGGGTCAGTGCTGTGGAAAAAGAGATTCAGAAGAATAAAAAACTACCTTTAGTTTGGTTGCTCGATTAAAAAATAACTCAGCGTTTTCTAACAGTTATACACAGTGTATCAGGGTGGTGCGAGATACTTGAGTGCTCTGTACAGCACCGAGGACCTTGACCTTGAAGTTTCCTTTCAGTCTCTGAAGCGGATCCTGGAGGATGATGCTGTATGGGTGGCCTTCTGGACACAGATGATGGTCACTGGAGAGGAAAGGCCTGTCTTTTGAAAAATGTTTTAGGAAGTATTAATGAGTAACTTAAACTTGGTAAATGAACACAATTATTGTGTTAACTTTGATGCTTGAAATAACTGCATGCCATCATTTCAGCTGATACAGATTTTATTTTTTTAAAATTTTACTTTCAAACTACAGTTGACATTCAGTATTATTTTATACTAGAGGCCCGGTGCAAGAAAATTCATGCACTCTGGGGGTTCCCTCAGCCTGGCTTGCACCCTCTCGCAGTCCAGGACCCGTAAGGGGATGTCCACCTGCTGGCTTAGGCCTGCTCCATGGGGGATTGGGCCTAAACTGTCAGTCAGACATCCCTCTGGCAGCCTGGGAGCCCTGGGGATGTCTGACTAACAGCTTAGTGGGACATACTTAGGGCTGCCGTGAAGACGGGAGAGGCTCCCGCCACCATTGCTGCGCTAGCCAGTCATGAGCCGGCTTCTGGCTGAGCAGCACACCCCCCGTGGAAATGCACTGACCACCAGGGGGCAGCTCCTACATTGAGCATCTGCCCCTTGGTGGTCAGTGCATGTCATAGTGACTGGTTGTTTTGCTGTTAGGGTCAATTTGCATATTACCCTTTTATTATACAGGATTAGCTTCAGAATAGTCATGGAGATGTAAAGTTCAGCATAGGGAATATAATCACATCCTATATAATAAAAGTCTAATGCTAAGTGTCTGTTCGACCGTTCAACTAGTCGCTATGACGTGCATGGACCGTCGGGGGCAGACGCTCTGACTGGTGGTTAGTTTGCTGCTGGGGTCCGGCCGATTGGGACTGGGCAAGATGGGCTGGACACACCCTGGAGCCCTTCCACAATCCCTCCCCGGCCCCGATTGTGCACTGGTGAGGTCCCTCGGCCTGGCCTGAGCCCTCTCGCAATCTGAGACCCCTCGGGGGATGTTGGAGAGCCGGTTTCAGCCCACTCCCCACAGGCCAGGCTGAGGGACCCCACCGGTGCACGGATGCACTGGGCATCTAGTATCATAGTAACTGTGCAAGGTGCTAGGAGATCGCTTTGGAAAGTTCTGTCTTGTTTGGAGTTCTGTGGGTGGTGTTTCTGAGTGGAGGCTGTTGGCCTCCCTTATGTTGATATTGTTCTGCGGTGGATGCCAGTGTTCCTGGTGTATTGGAGGGGCCACAATTTCTCCCTGATATTTGGGACATTGGCAGATGCCCCCCAGAGTCCGGTCAGAGTTAAGACTCCAGTCCTAGCCACTGAGACTATGTCACGTGCATAGACCTCTCTCCTTAATTCAAATTCAAAAAAGTCCCAGGGATTGTACTTGACATATAGGCTGCCCAGACATAGAGACATGTTTTGTGGTCTCAGCGGTACCTCCTCTGTCTATGGCTAAGGTTTTCTGAGGAAATCAGTGGCCCCATTTCTTCTGGTTCTAAATTGATTTTGCCTATGGATGGCCTATCCTTATGTAGTTTTGGTTTAAGAAACTGCTAAGCAAATATGTGTGGAAAAAACCCATGGCAAATCGCTGTTCTCTTGGGAATCCTTGTCCCGTGCTTGAACTGTTGAAGAATTACTGACGTATTAGTCGTGGATTCCATCATGCAGACAGAAAAGTCATAAAACCAGTGGCTCCTCCCACTCCCCCAGCCTGACAACCTGCAACAGGCTCGCAAGTTTGCTGGCATGGATTGGTCTGCAAGTGAAACAGGTTCCGCATCCTGGGCTTACTTGGAGATGTGGTCTTGGTGAGTCAGTTGAAGGTCCTAGCTTCACCTGAAAGTGGTTTGGAGGTGAGCCACCTCAGCCAAGGTACTTTTCGACCAGTCTTGTTGCTCACTCCCCTGTCGTCTGGGGTCAATTCCTGTCAGTCCAGGCTGGTACACATCCGTGGAAATGTGCAACCTGTGTTTTACAGTGATGGTTCTTTTCCTTGTAGCTTAGCACTCACTGCATTATAGGTTCCCAAAGGGCAGCGGGAGGTTGATTACATTAAATGAAGTTATTGCTAGAAGATTTGGTTTCTACCCTTCTTTTGTCACATGCAAGGATAATCCAAGAAACAGTCTTCTTTATCCTCTTTTTAAAAAATATCCTAGGCCAGTGAGTTTCAGGTGGTGATCTGGGTGACTTCTAGTGAGAGACGTGTCCCCAGCAGGGATACGGTATGTGGGGGACTCCTACAGCACTGGGAAAGCGCAGTTTAAAAACACTCTTTCGTTTATTTCACCAATAAACTGCTTATCCTTTGGTTCTAAAAGGTCACAGTTGTATCCGACCACTAGGCTGAGGAACCTTTGCCACTTGTTAACTAGCAAAACTATGGGAGCTCACATTTAATAGGCAAGCCCTCCTTTGACTATTTAAATATCACTCTCTTCAGAGGTTGAGATGATGTAAATAAAGTTAGAAATTTCCAAAACTTATGCAGAACCTCGCCTAGCAGTCATTCCATAAAAGGAATTATGTATTTCTGGTTTTAGGAATAATGAAATCTTCGATGCAGTATTTTCTCTAATTGAAAGCGCCTACATTCATATAATTAATTACATCCAAAAAGGAAGAAAAAAATCCTTTCTAGTTTTATTAGGTCTTGGCTTTAAGTAGCAAAGCGTTAGCAGATGTAAATTGTAAGGCAGGTTTTTATGGAGGATTACTTCATGTGACAGAGTGAGGTAGTAGAACATTGTCCTTGGATTTGGCTCCTATCTGCATATTTTAACAAAGCAAGTGTTCCAGAAAGTGATGCTCTGCTTGCAGACACCCTGATCAGGACAGAATGTCATGCATGTTTTCAAATCCGGTCAAGGCACAAGTGTTCACAGATTTTGAAATTTTCTCCAGGTTCCCGGAGTCGTCCTTCGGACTTCGGGTTCCGTGTTTTCTTTGGTTAATTAAGTGCCGAGAGTGCTGGGAGGCACAGACAGAGAGCGAACAGTTGAGGCTGGGTTGGGTCCTGGTCTCTGCCTGGCTGGGCTGAGAGCCTGCCCCTTTGAAGTCCTGGATCAGGGACCGGATGAGCCCTCAGTAGTTGTTATGAGTGGAAGCCTGAGAGTTCAAAGCGGCTCCCAGAGAGCGCGGCCAAGTCTCATCTCCCAGCTCGGGGCAGCCTTCAGCGGCTGCGTGCTGAGATTGCGGGACCTGTTGATTTCTGTGTCCCGGACCGGCCTGACCCCGTACTCTCCGTTATTTATAAAAGTCTTTCGGGCCACGACTGCCAAGCATGAGAATGGCTCGATATTCCTGCTTTTCTTTCCTCTTGGGTTGATTATTAACAACAGCTGTAATTTGGGATGAAAGCAGCTCTCCCCCTTTAATTTGGAGGCAGAGAGTGGAAAAATGAGAGAGTATGTGTTCTTTTATCTAGAACCAACCCAGGAAGGAGGCAGTATTTAAAAAAAATTATATTTATATTATATATTATATTATATATATTTTTTGCCAAACTCAAGACCCAGAGTTGTACTTCAGATGAGACTTTACCCCTGGTCTCAGTGGCTGGACGTCCAGGTGTGTGATTGTACTTACGAAAGATGACCTTCCATTTACTACGCAGATGCTGCAGGTGAAGTCCGAGCAGTGAGTATTGTGAGAAGTGCTGGTGTCTGTTTCTTGAACCTACAATGTCCTGATCTGGCCTTTGGACTGGGATCAAATTTTAGGGTTTGAAACTGGATCAAATATCTGATTATAAGCCCAAAGGCCCAAAGCAGTGAGTGTGGATAACTAGTGGACCTTCTGTTGGGGTTATTAATGGGAAAATTCATGGTTTTTGACATTGGGTAAAGCACGTTCAACATTCCCCTGTCTGTGCCCGAGGACACGTCGTGACATGGAGATGGGTTTGGGGAGCATCACCAGCTTCTGAAAGAGAGCGCGAGTGGACTGCGTGTGAGGGGTTCCTCCAGGAGCACCGGTACCGGCTCTGAAGCTTTTATTACTTTAGAGAAAGCCTGCTGCGTGGAGGCTGCGTTCCTAAGTGAACGTTGCTCTCTCCTGAGTCTTCCCTCCCTCCAGGGAGAGTTAGTGGTTCCATGTGCAGGCTGGCCTCTGGCCGTGTCTTCAGAACAGCGTGCGTTTTGTGGGGAAGGATGGGCTGTTCGAGGCTGTTCCTATGAGTGAGCCGGTTCCCCTCCCGGTGACTGAAGACAGTTGCTGCCAGGAACTGGACTCACTTGCAAACAGAGCTAATTGGATATTGGAACCGAAGAGGCTGTTTGAAGCTGCTCCTCTTTGGTGGTGGTGGGGGGGGGGTGCGAACTTTCGAGGAAGCGCCTTGTGAGGGTCAGCCTTCCTTCCGTGCCTGCCTGGGAGTGAGTGTGGGGACTGAGCAGAGGCAGGAGGTTGGAATGAACTCCCCGCAGGATGTGTTCCTCATTCCTGGTGCTGTCCCCACGGTTCTCTGTGCAGGTGAAATGACAGATGTAGTTTCCCGTGCGCTCTGTGGGAATGCTGTTCCTTCCCCAGCGGCTGGTTCCTGAGAGCCTGGGTCCCAGACTCAGCTTCAGAAACCACAGGGGCCTGGAGCTGGGGGGCCTGCCTCATGGACCAGACGGACGGACCCCCACTTCCCCCGACCTTGGCCATCTCACGCTGTAGTCCCTTGATGATGAAGCCTACTGGCTGCTGTCTAGGGCAGCGGTCGCCCACCGGTGGTCTGTGAGGTTCGAAATGTTGGCGACCACTCATCTAGGGTGATGGTGCAGAAAAGGGCTCTGGGTGGTGGAGAATGGACATGTAGTGGGCGTGGCTAGGTGCCCACGCCAGAGCGCATGCTGCTGCTGCTGCATCAGAGTCAAGTGGCCAGCATGTGGGTACCTGGGCTCATGCAACTGTACTGCATCACATGTGCCTTGGTCTTCTCCCTCAGCTTTGCCTTGTTAGAGCATCAGTCCTCGCCCTGATGACTTGATCCTATACCAAGTGGACCTGGAAACCACATCTGAAAACAGACTGTGCTCACGACGTTGGCGATCCACATTGCTGAGTCACCCTGCCACCACCTGGACATCACAGCCACGCTCACTGGCCCCTGGCATCTCATCCCACTCATAGTCCGAGTCTGCCTGTCTGTCCTGATGTTTCTCCCCCCCCCACACACAGACATGTGTGCGCATGTGTGCACACACAGTCCCACATGTGCTATCTCAATGCAGTCACATACAGGAAGTCGCATGGGTGCACACCCATTTTGCACACACAGCCACACGTGGTGGAACCTTCCGGTAGGCACTGGGCCTGCTGCCTCCGTGTGATCCCTGCCCAGGGCTGGGCTCTGTGTGGGGCCTGGGACACTGGGCAGGAGCGCACAGGGCGTGGTGTGCCAGCCATGGCCGAGCAGGAGCCTTCGGCGCTTGCTCGTCCTCTTTGTCCTCGCAGTGGAGCTATGGTGTGGAAGTCACGGTGACTATTGCCTGTGACTAATACAGTTTCCCCAGATTCTAAAAATAATAACCATTTCATTTTTGCAGCTACATGTAGATTTGGTGTGTGTGTTACATAATTATACAGTCCATAGAGGTCTGATTACAGGAAAAGATGGAGCCCGTGTGTGTGCTGCTCAGCGCATGCTGGCCTGTAGAACTTGTCACTTTTAAGTTTCTAAGGGTATGAACGGATGCCCTCAGCTTTTAAAAATAGCCTTAACACACACACATGTACACACACATATACATGCACACACATGTACACACATTTTCTCCTTCTAAAGTACAGTGTATTGCTTTGGTTCACATTCTAGACTTTGTAGTTGGCCGTGGGAGGTTGAGCGAGTTCTCAGGACTCTGGGTTATGTGTGTAATTATCTGGCTGGACAGTACTGACCCCACGGTCCTCCCTGTCTAAATCCTGTGGCTCTCCTGTGGGAAATTGTCTGTGTGTGTGACTGTGTGTGCAAAATGGGTGTGCACCCATGCGACTTCCTGTGTGTGACTGCATTGAGATAGCACATGTGGGACTGTGTGTGCACACATATACACGTGTCTGTGTGTGTGGGGAGAGAAGCATCAGGACAGACAGGCAGACTCGGACTATGAGTGGGATGAGATGCCGCGGGTTGGCGTGGCCACCAGTGAGCGTGGCTGTGATGTCCAGGTGGTGGCATGGTGACTCAGCAGTGTAGGTCGCCGACGTTGTGAGCACAGTCTGTCTTCAGATGTGGTTTACGACTCTCTGCCCTGTGGTGCAATTCGGCCACCACAGCCAGCAGATCTGCTTCAGTCCTGTGTGCAGTCGTGAGCTGCCAGCATGTGTGGGAAACAGAGGGGGCCAGGAATGCAGCAACCTGATCCAGGTGTTTTTCTGATTGGAGAGAAGACAGTGTAAGATGTCAGTCGCCAAGTGGTTGCTGTTCTTAAAATTGAGTTTAGGGAACAGCAGCTGCAGCTTTTGCCGGCACCTCCGGTTCTGCAGTTGTGCATCTTGCTTGTTGCCTTAGCGACTTCAGTGTGTTCAGGAGGAGCTGGGCCATTGTCCCTGAGGGCACTGTCCCCTCACCTGGGTGCACAGGGAGAGCTCAGTCACATGGGTCACGGCGAGGTATCCTGGACGTGGATGGTGGAGCAGGCAGAGCGAGGCAGCGTGGCGGAACCTTCCGGTAGGCACTGGGCCTGCTGCCTTCGTCTCTGGGAGGTCACGTTTGTTCTTGGTTATTTGATTAGCACCCATCTCCCCCTGTGAGAACAGTGGTGTGTGGTTTGCTCACTGAAGTTATCAGGAGGCATTGCCCTGACTTGAAAGGTTTTATTTAAAGAGCGAATAAATTAATTAGTATCAAACATGGTGGCATCCGTAGCAAGTAGAAGATGGGGCTGAGATGTCCTGTGCCCTCCAAATATGTCCTCAGAGAGCCGCCCCACCCACTGGGAAGGCCACCGTCATCTCCCCCGCATGTACGTGTACACACATGCACCCTGGTGCATGCACAGGCCCTGTGATGTCCTCGCTGTCCAGGAATCGCCTCTCGGTCAGTCTCAGAAATGCTGGGTTTCTTTGTCACTCCTCAGACTTGGCCATGTCGTCTCGTCGTTTCCTGGCCCCGTGGCCCTCACCTTTGCCCCAGATAGCTCCTGCCCTGAGTTATTTCGGGCTGGCCGGCCAGCCGCAGGGCCTTCTTAGACAGCCAGGGAGGGGACGCCGGCCCGAGTGGGGCAGAGGGACCGGGCTGAGGGCACTTCCTTTTCAGGCCAGCTAATAGGATTTGTTGGAAAACCCTTCACATAGCTTTACAAACCTCTAATTCATAGATGCAGAGCTCCTGCTTAGCCAAGGCCTCCTGGAAAACAATCACAGAAATAAGATTTTGCAACTCCTTCTCAAAATAGAACCATGACTCAGCGATTGAGAAAAGCCGCGTCAGTAGCCGGGGCTTTCCAGAGCTGCGCAGAGCCTCTGCATGGCATCGTGGCCTTGCGGCTTGTGATTTTTCTGTCTTCACTTTAAAAACTGCATGCATTGGAGGTTAGCTACAAATAAGGGGCAAAACTGAAGGTACACAACCAAGGGGACACATTGTGTTGTCTCTTTAGGTAAAGAGAGAAAACTAAGGGATGAAGACATTCACAAATGTATACATTTAGGTATAGGCTTGTTTTTTCACATTTAATAAAGAATACTGTAATTGTAGTCCTATTTCAGCATGGTATGTGGCTTATGCAGCCTGCCTGAGATTACAGAAACATTTAGTGATGGAGTTTGAGAAGAGTTGCTTAAATTATTGAGCAAAATATGTAAAGCAGTTTTTTCCACTGTCTCTGATGAAGGGAGATTTTTGAGATTTAATATTTCTATAATAGTTTGAACTTACCATGTTGGAGAGACAGAAAATCTACATATTTTATTCTTTATATACGCTTGCACCCATAAAAGGCTGTAACATGCCTGTGCCTGGCCTCCTGCTGTGGGAGAGATGACTGGCCAGATAGGTGGTGGCCAGCCTGGCTCACAGGCCCCACAGCCACTGCTCCCCTGATGGCTGTGACCCACAGGCAACTCGGTGCTGGGCGGGGACCCGCCATCTTCTCCCCACCTGGAGCTCTGATGGAGGGAGAGGCTGTTGGATGAGGCAAGGTGAGATGCCCCTTTTATCTAATTTAGCTCTGTTAGATAATCGTTTTCACTTCGTGGGCATGGCGTTAGCAAGTTCTGGCAAATGCTCAGAAGGGCTATGGCTAGCACATCTAGCCGCTTGATAGAAGACACACATGAAAATACTCAAGGAACAAAAATAATTTCAGTTTTGACAAAGTTCTGTTTGTGAAGGGATGCAAACACCATGCCTCACTCGTGCACCCTGGGAAGTGCCCCGTCCGTGTCATCTGTGTCCCTGTCTCCGGGCAGACTGGAGGCAAGAGCCAGCTATAGAAATGGCTTCCCTTTTCCTCCCCACTCCTCACACACAGTCTTAAGTGATTACTCCTGGTTTTCTGCCCCGAAGCCCCGGGAGGGCTAGTAATGTGCATCGCTGGAGCTGGGCAGAGTGTCCAGCACACGGGGCAGCCCTCACTCGTCCAATGAAGGGACGCTCCCCCAGCTGGCGTGACTGGATGAGGTGATTTCTTATATTAGACTTGGGATCAGACGTGGCCCTGGAACTAGGACTCAGACCTACAGACTTGAGTCTCCCGATGACAATGTTCCTCATTAAATGAGTCTGCCTTCTTAGACTGAACAGTGTCCACACCTCTGGAACATACCTGTTTTAACTTTGAGAGGAACTGCTTTGAAGCCAATGTTAAAAATACCTACTGGAAAACATTTTAAAGTTAGTTATTACTAAGTCACTAAAATGCTAGAGTACTAAATTGAATAAATTTTCGCAGCTTTGGACTTTTGGAGGTACTGTAAAGCCAGTCCCCAAAGTCTAATGCATCTAGATGTGTTATTTTTATCTAAACAGATTTTTGTCAAATAATTCCAGTACAGTGTATATCATTAATTTAAAGCTCTCCATGTTTTAATCCTCTTAAAATATTGATGAAGGAACATAAGACTCTCTGATGAACTGCCATTCTGATGATGCACGGCCTGAAGCTGTGTTTCAAAAGAAATACACACGATTGTATTAACGGGTCGTAAAGCAAGTTCTTGGTGCCTGTCTTTCAGTAATAAATACCTGTTTAAAAGTAGATACCTCTTCCATTTCCCTTTCTGGAATCCGAGGACCACCCACATAGCTCCAGGCAGGAGAGGGCTATACATTGTGCGCAGGCGCCACCTAGCGGCAGAGGCCAAGCATGGCGCTGGCGCCAGCGCTGCTGGGCTGGAGGCCTCCTGCCCTCACACTGAGCACAGACCCGTCCTTATGAAATGGCCTTTGTTCTGCAAGTCAGACACGTGCTGGACTTTAAATCTGAAGACTCTACTAGTAAATCATCTTTTTTTTTTTTTTAAAGGATCATTATAATTTCTATGTACACGCAAGATATTTGGGTTTTGTATTTTCGGATAGTTAAGCAAGCAGAAAAACTTTGAAACCACATACGGCCGGCTGGGCTGTGTGGGAACTCATCGTCACTGGTCACGCTGGAGACTTTCAGTGTTGACTTCTCTTCCAAAGTCTTTCTGGGCCCCCGGTCTCTTAAAACCCTTCTCGTGAAGGAGAAAGCACAGGCAGTTCAAGTCAAGAGCATTTTTGGTAATGCTTGGTGAGTGATTAGGACTCCCAGTCCACAGGGCCGTGCGCCGGGAGGAGGATGTGAAACCGGCCTGCGTGCTCCTCTTTCCTGCCCTTCTCGCTGTCCGCTTCCTTGTTGACATTTAAGATCTCCGCGTGCTGCGAGTGCCTTCCTCTCAGCAGCTACTTGGACTGTTCTTGTTAAGGTCTGACTGCTCTCCTTACCTGAGCAAGCTGGAACCGCTCCTCATTTCAGAGCATGGTTTGTAAGGTTTTACTGGATTATTTCCTTTTCTTTTCACATGTCTTTGCATTCCCCCCTTCCCCCCCGATGGCCAAGTTACAGTTTGCTATTAGATTTTGGGGGTGAAGGAGTGCATATACAACGTTATGGTCACATTCAAAGTAGTCTTGGGTTCCTTCACTTCGGCCTGGGTTAGAGTTACAGAACAGCCCGCAGCCCTGGTGATGTGGTTGGATGGTCCCGTCCACGAGGAAGCAGTAAGTTCTAGGCTCCTAGAAGGTGACTGTGTTTTATGGTGGGCAGACTTCTGTGGAGTAACAGAGCTGTGAGTAGAACTGGGTATTTGATTAAACCTTTGAAAAGATTGATTTTTTAGTCACCGAATAGGGAAGCTTTTGAAAAAGGTCTTTCCCGGATTTTACACTTTAGATTTTCTTGTGTAACAAGGTTACTTTGTTTAGCTAGAAATTCAGTATTTAATTTGTCACTTTTTTTCTTGAGAAATCAAAATATGACTTCCAAAGTGATGAAGTGTTCATAAAGGTTTCTATTAATGTAGATATGTTACAGTTTTGCAAGGGGTGTTAATATGATAATTACTTAAAATGGGAATTTGTATACTGTAGTCTATTATACAGAAGAAATAGCCAGAACAACTTAGGGAAAAAATATTCATTTATGTGTGAGCATTGTAATGTAGGATGACTCAGTTTTCACATTGTGCTGATCCCATCATTTTTCTTATGACTTAGGCTTTTGTTGTTACTGTAGCTCACGTTGCTTGCGTTGTGCATGGAATTGTATATATCATGACCTCAGCCAGGGAGCTTCCTTTCCTCCTTGCTCAGACTTGATCCGCATTATTTTTGTAGTTTCCGTAGCATGCATAACTGAGGGAACTTTAACACGCTCCTTTAAGAGGAATTTTTCTTACCATAGGGCTGAACTTTGGTACTGGATTATGAGAAACAATTTTTTTTTCATCCTCCCTGGCCACCAAAGCTGTCCTTTGCTCACCCTGTTACTAGTTTCACTTTGGTGGCAGTAGGGCCTGGTCTGGGAGCCTCAGACTTCCTTGTCTGCTGGAACCCCTGGGACCAGGAGCCCCTGAACTAGGTCCCTGGGGAGTACGCTTCCCGGGGTAGCCCTCTGTGTAAATAGGGCCAATACCAAGCGTGGCTAGTTCCTTTTATTTCCAGGAGGAAACGTCCACAGGCAGCCAGCCCGGGCCGGGCAGTGTGGTTCAGCGTGGACTGTGTTTCTCCTGCGCAGGAAGCTTGCATCACATTTGTTAGTGGAAAAGTCACCTGGAGATTGAAGCTGAAACTTTTGCTGCACTAGATCTTGGTGCCTATTGTTTTCACTTTTCTCAAAACGTCAGACTTTTATTCTGGCCTGCATCTTTTGGTTGTCAGTCACCCCCTTTAAAGACATCTGGGAAATTACAAAGGAAGGCTCTTCAGAGAAACATGACTTAAAGCTGTAATGTTCTCGCTGTCATGTCAAGCTTTGATAACAGGACATTTTTGACATGAGTGGCTAGAAATGCACAAATATCAAAATTAACTGCTGACACCTTAAATTTCTCTTTAATCCGTAGCTGCTAATTACGAGAGTGTTTAGGTATGGAATTCACTTGGTGGACCTTTCTCGGAGAGTAGGAGTGGCATGAAGATGGCCAATAGTTAGAGCTCCTCTGGCTGGAGAACCGAGTACCTGAGGGTGGGTTTGCTGCGAGCCCTGAGCCAGCTGTCACTCGCGTCATCAGTGCGAAGGGTTCCTGGGGACGGGAATGGAGAGAGCAGGCTGCTAATGGAAGCTGCCCCCTGTGTCAGGAGGGCGTGGGGGAAGCGTCACTTCCGACTCCACCTGCAGCCCAGCGGGGTCAGTGGCAGTGGCAGGAGGAATGGGAGGCAGCGAGGGCCTGTCTCTGAAATGTGGGCCCCAGGAGGTGGCGGGTGGCCCTCCCTTCTGCTACAGTGTGACCAGGGGAACCATCCCTTTGCCAGGGTCCACCGAGTTCCCCCAGATTTTCTGCAGTTCAGTCTCCAGGAGGCGCCTCCTCCTCTCCCTCCTCACCTCTTCCTCCAAGGCTTCCTCTGCGCTCTGAACCCACTTCAGTTCCTCCCAGGAGAGCATTTCCTTGTGTGACCTGGAGCATCCTTTCAGGCCCCGAATGCCACTTCCTGGGTGAAGAGTCATCGTCGCCAACCCCAGGGCCTTGTTGGCTGAGTCCACTTTGCCACACTGTTTCCACCTCCTCTGGAAACTAGCTCTTTGTCGTTATATGTTTCTCTTTCCCTTTCTGACCTGTCTCCTCATTCTCCTGGGTACTGAGAACAAAGGGTTAACCTCATCTTTGTTGCACTGCAGGTCTCTGTGCAGAGGTGTCATATCTGAGTCCTCAGCTGACTTTTGAGTCAGAATAGAATTGTTTTTTGGGGGGGGGGGCGGTTGAGTGGCGTGCTCCCAGCTGAGAGTGAGAGTGGGAGTGGGGAAAGCACGCATTTTACACGGTCCCTGGTCACTCGCTGTTTGCCCTTTGGGTTCAGCACACTGGCCTTCGGCCCCACACTCACCACCTGTCCCTATACTGCCCTCCCCTGCGGCCAGGCCTGGATCTTCTTTGGCCTTCCCAGTCATTGTGTTGGAGTCACAGTGGCAGGCCCAGCTCCTGTGAGGTGAGGCTCAAGTTCACACTGGAATTCGTCATGTGTGTTCACGACCTCGGGTGGGGGACAGGGAACCTGGGGCGGGAGAAGCCTGTCTCTGTAGAACTTCTGCGAACAGCAGACACGGAGCTGCTGTGTGACCACAGGGTGAGCGTAAAGGACCAATTCGAGGGTGTTTGGAGACGGGAAGACCTGCCGTCAGATAAAGGTTCATGGTTGTGTGCTTGGTGTGTTGCATTCGTGAGAAGTTCCTTTCTGCTTTTAGTTTTTATATTTTAACCAAAAGACTGGGAACCTACGAAATCATAATAAACACTAGAGGCCTGATGCACAAAATTCATGCAACAGTAGGCCTTCCTTCCCCAGCTGCTGGCACCGGCTTCCCTTTGGCACCCGGGACCCAGGCTTCCCTCGCAGCCCTGGCTTCGTTAGGAAGACGTCTGGTCTAATTAGCATATTATGCTTTTATTATCACACATAAAAAGGAGACAACCGTAGCAATATAATAATCGACAGACAAACTGAAGTGTGTTGGCTGGTTGTCCAAAGTGAAGTTGTGATAAGCGAGGAGTAGGTTGAGGCTCTTCTTACCCAGATGCCTCTGCCCTGCTGCCTGTGTGCCCGGCCAAGGAGCGGAGCGACTGCTGCAGCTGTAGAGGGCTCCTTACAGTAAAGCAGTGACATAGCACTTTCAGAAAAAATGTTTCCACCTTCCATCCCTCTCACCTTCCTGCAGCACTGTTAACGCATAGCGAATTGAACAGGGGAGAAATGATGGCGTTTGCAAGCGTCGTGTGAAACCCCGGGTTGTGGGGTCACTTCTCTGCTTGCTCTCAGGCCATAGCGATGGAGGACTGAGACCACCTCATGCAGCGAAGTGGACGTTCGTCCCTGTTCTTGGGGCCTGATGCCCATTTCCCAGTGCCGCTCGGTGCCAAGGGCTCGCTGGCTGTGCCGCAGTGCTTTCTCCTGGCAGCCTCGCCAGAAACCTGATCTCCGTGGCTCCAGTTACTAGTAATTGTCCAGTAGCGACCCAGCACCCCTCAGTCTAGGCTGCAAGTAGAATTGCCCAGAGGCTTTTTAGAAAAATGGGGTGAGCAGGCGTCTCCCCTAAAGGCTGGTTCTTGGTCTGGGCACTGACCTTGGAGATTCTTGGTGTTGATGGTTCAGGCTCTCTCCAGATGACTCTGGTGTGCAGCCAGGTGCTGCCCCCCAGGAACCACTCATTTGTTCTTCCATCCACCCACCCACCTATCCACCCTTCCCTCCTGTCCTGAGTGAAAAGCAAAGTTTGTGGCAGCCCAGCCCCCTTTATAGAGGAACAGTTCAAGTCTCTGCAGTCATTCTTCATATTTTTAAAAATATATCTTTATTGATTTCAGAGAGGAAGGGAGAGGGAGAAGGAGATAAAAACATCAATGAGACATAATCGTCAATCCGCTGCCTCCTGCACACCCCACACTGGGGATCAAGCCCACCACTCGGGCATATGCCCTGACCAGGAATTGAACTGTGATCTCTTGGTTCATAGGTCAGTGCTCAACCACTGAGCCACACTGGCCAGGCCATTCTTCATATTACTTGGTTTCCAGAAATGCTGTCCCCGCCACCCCCCGGGCAACTTGTTTCACATACCTTCATCTCTGCTGTCCTCAGTGTGTGTCTGTCTCAGAGCTGCGTCTGGGCTCTTCCAACTACGTGTGCTCATCCATGCCTTTGCTTCCCTGGCTGTGGCTGAGGATGCTTCGGCTCCATCTAAAACCCTGGGCTGTGGCAGCTCCCTCTGAGCTTGTGGTCCCCTAGGAGCCTAGAATCTCCTTCAAGCACAGCTTTAATGCTAGACCTTTCTCTTCCCATACTTCCTGTTCTCCCTTACCTTGTTGGCTTTAAGCCTTTGTTCCCTGTTGTTGAAAACTTTGATCTTTGGTGAAGGTTTGGCTGTCCCTCTGAGCTGAGTGTCAGTTCTGGGTCCTAGAAGCTCGTCCAGTTCCAGTTTTCCCTCGAGGCCACTTATAAAAATGATGGTGGGCTGTGGGGGGCTGCGGCACCCTTCAGGGACCTTTCTCCCCTTCCATCCTGGGCGGGC
The DNA here is from genome assembly GCA_004026665.1 of Murina feae. NCBI lineage: Eukaryota > Metazoa > Chordata > Mammalia > Chiroptera > Vespertilionidae > Murina > Murina feae. Next base: position 30,921 of record PVJC01006460.1, read on the forward strand.
CCTGGCTCAGCTCCCACTTCTCCTCATTGCTCCAAACCCAGCCGTGTCTTGTCTTGTCCCCCAGACAGTCAGAAGGTCCCCTGAAGGACCCTTTCAGTAAATGGAATCACGCTGTACGATGAGGGGCGTTTGTACTGCTCTTAGATTCCCCCCCAAAAAAAACTGGGTTAAAATATTTTGAAACGATTCTTATTTTATAAACCAGAACACCGAGACACACGGCATTGATCTAATCTGCTTTCCCAGAAGGTCAGTTACAAGTTTGACTTGTGTTACAGTTTCTGCAGGCTACTTGCCTTGCTATTCAGTGACTTAAGTGCCACAGTGCGGAGGTGAAAAGTGCAAGAAGGAGGTAGCCCTGCACATGGGCGTGCCAGCCTGCCCTCGGTGTGGCGCACAGCCAGCTGCATGGCTCCATGTTCTGTTGCGTGATGCAGGGCCTGGAGGAAAAGGACACGTGTTTGACCTGCGCTTACTGGGCGCTGGGAAAGGGGGTGTGGGCAGGTCTTGCTGTGTCTCCTCCGGTTCTCTGGCTGTTCATGTTGCCACGTCCCACTGCATCCTCGGAGCAGGACCCCGGCTGGGCGGTGTTCTCTGGGGGGGCGGTCCTGGGGGCTCTGTGCCTGGAGAATTCGAGTCATTGGGTCTAGCCTCGCCCCTCTCCCCCTGGCCCCTTTATGCTTTATTGCGATAAAAAAGTTTAAAAATAGTGAAAGGGGAGTGATTTTTCTCCCAGCCAGGGGCTGTAATCACCCTGTCAGTACCTCGGGGCAGCACTGTGCTTGTGCATTGGAGATGCCGCCTCAGGGGTTCCCAACATCGAGAGCCCCTAACTCACCCCTGCACCTCCGGGGCTGATGGGGGTTCCAACGTGAGACGTATGTGCCAGGTGAGCCCGGCACCCCAGCCTTGGATGTGGGTCTGGTCAGTGCTAAACCACATTCAGGAAGGTCCTACTTAGAAAGAAATGGAGTAATGTAAGGTGTGTGAGGGTCACAGAAACTATTGGGCCGAAGAGAGAGCAGCCATGGAAAAATGACTGTGTGTGAGTGTGCATGTGATGTGCACGCATGTAATGCATGTGTATGAGGTCATACATACGCATGCTTCCTGCAGGCTCGGCACGTGCTTCGGCACCCGGACAGCAATGCAGGTCCTCTGAGGCGCTCTGTGCCCGCAGTGACTTGCGGGCCTCTCTGAGCCTCTGTTCTCAGGATGTCACTCAGCCTCCCCGGGAGGCTCAAGTGCATTGTCTGATCACAAGGAAGACGGCACAAACTCATAGCTATCTTCCTTGTGATCTAATAAAGTGTGTGCCACATGCCACTTCTAAGGCATCTGTGTGTTCATGGAGCTTGTGTGACCGGCAGGATCGGCTGGACGGCGGTGGGGGCTAGGATCCTGCAGGGAGGGGAGCCCTCTGTGCTGGTGGGTGGGGGCCTGTGCCTGCTTTTCGGTGGGGATAGTGGTGTTACGGAGTTCTCTGGGAAGTCCACCCTGCAGATGACATGACCATGAATAAAATTGGAAACGGCACCGGAGAACCTGGAGCAGAGGCCCTGAATCTTGTCCCCTGGGGGCCAGCAGGGCTGCAGTCCTCTTGGCCTGCCCTGGCCTGACAGTGCTGAGGGCAGCACCTCACAGTCCTTCTCTGTCTCTCACTCGCGGGTTCATCCCGGTGCCTTAGGGGCTGAGGGTCGCAGATGTGGGGGCTGGGGGAGAGCAGGGAGCAGGCTGCGGGTGCTTCTCTGAGTTGACCAGAGTCCGCTATTGAGGTCAAGTTCACCAGCCCTGTTGACCAGAGAACCTCCATTAGAAAGGGCCCTGGGAGTGGTAAGCGGGCCGCCTGGTATGCAGAAGCACATGGCTACCTGTGCCATCCCCTCTCGCTCATTCTGATCTCACATTACCCACAGTCCCCATTCCTGACTGTCCCCCTGCAGTTAGCTGGCCACTGGGGAGCAGTCTTTCTTCCGGTTACCAGTTTTCTTAGGGAACAGTCTGCCTACCTCATGGGGGACTTGGTATGTTACGTCTGTTATTTGCTGTCTGTTTCTTACTTCGTGTCTCCGTCAGAGGCACTGGGAGTTCGAACTGCGCCTGTGATGTTTGATGATGCTTTTTGGGAGCATGAGGCTTGGGACTTGCAGGAGCTTTGCAGACCCCCGAGAAGTGCATTGTCAGATGGCACAGGCCTCACTGCTCAGTTTGGAGGCTCCACCAGCTGCCTTCAGTATGGAAAGCGCCAGCTTCCCAGCCCCCGGACGCTGCGCCGTGAACATTTAAAAGTGAATTTGACACAACAGGCCACAGTCTGAGTTAATCCAAGGCCAGGATGGTCCCCCCTTTAGATCCAGGTGGAGGCCCTGCAATCAGTAGGGCTTCCAGGGCTGCCCACCTGAGTGGTCACGGGTACCACTTGTGACAGACAAGTGCACTTGACTGTATGTTAGCTTTTTGGAGGGAAGCTCAGAAAGCTTCCCTCCTTGACTTGGTTCCTCGCCAGTTCTGCTGATTACAACATACAGATAACATGTTTTACAGGACATAATCCTTTTGAATTGCTTGCGAGTGGCTCACTACTTATCTGCTGGTTGGAAATGAGCCTCAACTTCGAGGACATGGCCTCTGAGCAGGGTGCTTTCCTGAGGACCCCTTCTGAAAAGTGTGGGGTTCCCACATCTTAACTCCAAGAACATACTCAGACACTTAAAGAGCATCCTGTGTAAATAGACCCCTGCATTCCAAGGGAGTGTTAAAATCTCCAAAACAACCTTGTGTAACAACCGACAGTACTGGGCTTCTTACAAGAGAATGCCCGATCTTAACCCGTCCCCGTTCCACTGGCAGCAACGAGATGGCATTCCTCCCAGGGAGGCCGTCCATGTGCGCTCAGGCAGGACCCTCCAGGTGCGGAGAGCTGGGCATGTGTCCAGGTGTCTCCCCAGAAGGGTGGGGATGAGTGGCTAGACTCGTCCCTTTCCTTCATGCCTGTGCAGGAGAGTTTTGGAGTCAAGGTTTTGGACTTGAACGTCGGACCATACAGGAGAGAGTTCTAGGGACCCTTTTGGGATCGGGCCAGGCTGGCCTGTAGCGGTTTCTGAGGCAGCCAGGGCCCCTTGGGCAGACTAAGCTGTTTTCTGGCTGTGTGACGTGGCCACAGATTGCATATTGGCCTCTCTGAGTTTTCTTACCTTAACACGGCTGGCTGGAGGTGATCCTGCAGCCCCCCAGTAGCTCCAGTTTGCCTGCGTTAGAGAGGCTTGGAAATCTGTGTGTTTGATGAACTAGTCACCTTGTGCTGTTATAGGTAACTAAATATCCAGCTATTTGATTTTCCTCTACAGTCGCCTGAATCATTAAATCAATTGAAAAAAAGATGCCCCACCCCAAACGTCACGTTGCCCCCTTGGTGGTGGCCGGCTCCTCAGCTCCTTGCAGAGCCGGCCAGACTCTGGAGCGCTCTGATTCTAGCTGGGCACCCTCTCCGGTTGTGCTTCTGTACCTTGCTCTGTTCAGATGAGAAATGGTAACTTCACATTTTACATTTGATCCTCAGGGTCAAAGCCACACAGCCGCCGCTTTTCCGAAGATGTGGCTCCGCTCCTGCTCTCCAATGGAGGCCAGAGTCACAGCCTTGGACACACCCTGCCAGGACAGGACCCTGGCGGGCCCCGCGCAGGACCGGCAGCCCCTGCGTCCGCACGTGAGGACCGCAGCAGGGAGACCTCCAGGAGACCGGAGCTACCTCGGTTCTCTGTGGACTTGAAGATGCCTGCGTGCCACCCCAAGCAGGAGGTCCACGGCTGTAGGGATGCCGTAGGCTTCCCTTCGAAGGCAGGTCAGGCTTTTCCAGAAGGCGCGGCCCTGCAGCTGTCCTCGGAGAGCCCGGCCGGCCACCCCAAAGCGAAGCCCTGTGATCTGCACAACAAGGAGCATTCTGGGGGCAGGAGGGCGCCGGCCCCAGACCTGACCCCGCTGGACCTGAGCGAGAGGTCCACCCGGGACGACCCCAGCCACAAGGAGCTGGCCTCCTCGCTGCAGGCGGCGCTGGCCGTGTACCCGTGTCCCTACTGCAGCCACAAGACCTACTACCCCGAGGTGCTCTGGATGCACAAGCGGATCTGGCACCGTGTCAGCTGCAGCTCCATGGCCCCCCAGTGGACGCAGCCCAACGGCTACAAGAGCATCAGAAACAACTTGGTTTTCCTCGTCCGGAGCGGACGCACGGGTCCCCCGCCCGCCCTTGGGGGCAAAGACTGCCAGCCTCTGCCCATCGCTAGGTTCACACGCACCCAGGTGCCCGGTGGGGCGCCAGGGCCCAAAGGCAGCTCCTTGCCCCTGGGTGGGACCCCGAAGGCCACCGGCATGCCTAAGGGCCGAGAGGGCCATCTGGGGGGCCCCTGCGCACTCTGGGCAGCTGGCTCCGAGGGGCCTCGGCAAACCAAACTGGGCCACGGCCCAGAGCAGCATGGTGCCCTGGCCCAGCCGCCTCCACCCAGGCCGAAGCAGGAGGCCGGCTCCAGACCCGGGCCTGTGGTGGGCGGTGGCTTCAGCAGAAGTGCCACCCCCACACCCACTGTCATTGCCCGGGTGGGCTCCCAGCCCTTGGCCACCAGCAGGCTGGGGGACAAGTATGTCATCCCCCCTGGGGGGGCCGGCCTGGGCCCCCCAAATAAGCACAGTGCCCAGGACCCACCGAAAGCCAAATTGAGCCCTCAGCCTCAGGGTCAGCCGCAGGTGAAAGATGACGGGAGCCCTGCTGTACCTCCCCGAGAGCCCCCCTCCAAGGCCGGCCAGGGCTCCAGAGGGAGCCCAGCCCCACAGGCCCAGCCCACCCCACAGGAGCCGGCGTCCGAGGGCCACGAGAAGCGTGTAGACATCCTCAGCATCTTTAAGACCTACATTCCAAAGGACTTGGCCACGCTCTGCCAGAGCTGGGGGGCCAGCGGCCCTGCGTCCGAGCACAGAGGTAAGCTGTGCTGTCCCTCCCTTCGCCTGCGCCGTGGCCCCAGTTGACTCCCTCTGCCCTCCGGCCGGGAGTGCCGCTTGCTGGCAGCATCTAACCTGTGGTCCTGGGGCTGGCTCCCCGGATGATCATTGAGAAACAGTTCCACCTCCTCCACGCTGATGTTGACAGGAGCAGGCTGCCTCCATGGCACTTCACCTCTTGGATATTTTAAACAAGTTTCGACACATGTTCATTGTCCCTTGTTAAGTTTTATTTATATGTATACAGTGGACCCTCGGTTCTCAAACTTAATTCGTTCGGAAGGCTGTTCAAGAAGCGATGTGTTTGAAAACCAAATCATTTTTCCCCCGTTGGAAGTAATGTAAATTAAATTAATCTATTCCAGACCCCTAAATCATTCCCTGTTTTAACCTTTCTTATTACTATTACTCTGGAAAATTAGCTTCTATCATACTTTGCAATTATTTCTCTTTGAAGCTCTATCACTGTTCTCACAACTTTTCTTTTCCCTTTGCTGCTATCACTAACCTTCTTAGTGATAGTGACTTACTGTATATATTTAATAATAATAATGAGCAGCCGTAAAAGCAAAAATACCCTGAAAATATTTCACAGCACAATTCCCCGAGATGCTAATAACGTGAGGTGTAGCGGTAAATTGACTCAACTTGTGCATTCTCTCCTTTGTTTGTAGCTTGAGAGACACGTGACTGATCATACAGGTATTAGCATGAAAGGGTTGTTGGGTCGAGAACCGAAGTTTTGTTCAACATCCGAGACATTTTCCCCGTGAACAACTTGGTCGAAAACCGAATTGTTCAAGATGGGAGACATTCGAGAACCGAGGTTTGACTGTATATAGTTTAAAAAAATATACCTCTATACATCAGTGTACCAGCATTCGTAAGCAAAGCCCCTATAGACTAGAAATGTTCCATCTGAAGTTTGGGGAAGGGACTTTTGCTAGTTCTGGAAAAAACATTCCTTAAATTTCCTGCACGTCCCTCAGTGTTGACACCTAGCAGTAATAACAAGGAACTGCCAGCAGGTTTTCATGTGCCCCATTGGGTATGATGCCCTTGATTGTGAGTTGAAGGTCACGCTCACTGTGCACCAAGCACCCTGGGCAATCTGAGTGTTTCCCGTGAAAAACCATCCAGAAAAACCCACCTCTGTGGAGTCGGTCCCTGAGTTCTCACCTTGGGTGGTCCTCACCGGCTTCGGACAGAAGTGTCCATCTGGCACCTGCGCTTTCTCTTTTTACACCTGCACTTTCTTAAAGCAGGTTCCCCTGTACTGTGATCTCTGAGAACTGGCCCCTCAGCACCCATTAAGCTGGAAGCACTTTGGGGGATGGGGCTCAGGGTTGGTGAGGTCATGTCAGCAGAGAGGCACCTGAATCCACTGTGTGATGGCACTGGACAGACATGTGCAAGTCGAAGTTCCTGCTCTTCTCCTGTGACTTCGCGACCGGCCCAGGTCCTCAGGCGCCTGAGCCACCTCGGTCTGGCCAGTGATGCCTTTGCTTCACATTGACTCTGAGAGAAAACGTGGGGTGTTTCTCAACTGGGAGGAAACCAGGGCGGTGCACAGCCTTGGAGACTGCCCAGTGGAGTCCGCATTGCATTCACCTCGGCTCCCGTTCTGAAAAGTACTGAGCCCCGTGGGTCCTGCTCCATCACAGTTAGCACTTCCTGTGAACTTCCCAGAGTGGAGCCGAGGGCCTGGGCGCCCGGCGGTGCTGCGAGGCTTTATGCTGAGCGCTGGTAAGATGCAGCGAGACCCCGTGGGTCCTGGTTAAGGGTCTCACCCTGCCTCCTGGCAGAGGTGCTCTTGGTAGGTGGTGCCTGGGCATAAGCCTCTTGGTAGATGGTGAAACAGCTTCCACCCAGCTCAGGGCTTACGCTTTTTCTGGTCTCAGTTTCATTGAGCGAGCTCCACATGGCCAGCTGTAGTTTCCACTCCTGCAGGTTATTTGCTGTGTAACGGAGTGGAAGTACATAGGGCAGACTTTGGGATCTGATACTGGTCTTAGTCCTTTAGGTACACCTTTTCTTGGACCCTAAAGTGAGATGCTTTGGACCCAGGTGACAGGTGAGAGTCAGCTGGTGCTCCTCGCCCCCCTCCCGTCCAGTCCTTCCCCTACTGCACCCTCGCAGCGAGTGAGTGACACATTCGCAGTGTTTCGGTGACATCCGCCCCTGAACCCGACCTGCAGTTGAGTTAGTTCCAGCCCCGTGGCTGCGCGGGTGACACAGACCCACACATCACACCCACCCTCCGGTCTCCTGTGCTGCCCGGTGGCCAGCTTGTGGCTTTTATTGTTTCCCCCCAAAAGAAGTGAGTTTGAAGTCAAAGTTTTAAGAATTTCAGATGACACGAATAGCAATACAAAGGAGCTTGACATATTCTCCTTTTCCTTAAAATTTAAAAATATAATTGGTCCTAAGTCTTAAAAAAAGAAAAAGAAAAAGAAACTAAGTCTTTATTTTTCAAACACAAAAAGTCCCCAGCCTTCCGTAAAGTACGTGTGCTCTCCTGGACGATTACCCCTCTCACGTTCACCCTGACGTAGTCAGGACCAGGGTGTTTCCCTTCGCTCTCATGGGGGTCGCTCGGGGGAAGGGTTTTCAGCTCTGAGTGCTTCTCCACGAACACGTGCAGTTGTAGCGTCAGAGCTTCCCGAGCGTGGGGAGGGGCCAAGATCCGCTTCTGCAGGCTTCCATGTGAGCAGCTGCCCGGTAGGGAGGGACCCGCCACCCCCAGTGACCTTTTCCTCTGCGGGGTCCTGGTCTCAGCTCAGGGACAGATGAGGACCTGCCAGAACCCTCCCCATGACAGAGCGCTGCCTCCTGCCATGGCTATCATACTCTTCTGGGGCCTGCTCCCGCCCAAGCACCCCAAGCTGGACAGGTTCCCACAGTCTGACCGATGGATTTTGCTGATCCCTTTACCTCCTTTGCAAGTTTGTTTCAGAAGCTCTGGAGGTGCTCGTTGCTGCAGAAGGCAATCCAGAGCCTGGGCGTGGTCTGACTGAGAGGGGAGAGATCTCTGGGGTGACCGGAGTGTGAATGTCCTTGTTACGGAGACTGCCTGTTGCTGCAGCTCTGGCAGGGGCGTCATCACAGACACATCACTCCATGTGCCAGTAACCGCTCCTCCTGAGGTTTGCTGTCCACTGTGGTTGCGCCCGCTCCTCCTCAACCCTGTGGGCAGTGGACCCTGGCATCCTGAGTCTGGGTGCTCTCCTAATTCATCATTATTCTCTGAGTCTGTGGGCACTCTGGCTCTTATTTTGTCGTCTGATGCATTCGCTTTATGGCTCCTCCTGGGGTGTCATCTGCGAGTGAAGGTCACCCCTTGGTGTGCTGGCCATCGATTATATCTGTAGCATCGCCTTCCAGCCGGGGAAGAGAAATCCTCGGGAGAGAATGTTCCAGAGAAGGAGGAATGCATTGTTGTGTCTGTGATGCAGTTGGTGCTGCAAGTTGCGATTCTGTGATTGTGCAGTGATGTTTCCATTCACACAGCACGTTGTTCTCAGGCGGGGGTCTCGAAGACATCAGGTGCTTTCAGGGGGGAAGACAGTTCTCAGCGACCTTTCCTCACACGTTTCAGGTGAAAGATGCTGCGAAGAAATGACAGTCTGGAGGCGCTGCCGGAGAGGAAGGCGTTATGAGGAAGTGACGCTGTCCCTTCCCTCGAGCGCGCCGACTCACCTTTTACAAATGCAAAAACATTGTTCCACAGTGTGGCTGCCAAGTCTAGAAACGTGACTATAACATGGATGGTTTGTTGATAGAATAGTAATAAAATAACAAATCATCGGTGTTTCCAGACTTGTGGCTAGCCAATGGTATACAATAGTTGGATTTTAAAATAAAAAACTAAAGCTAACGGGAATGGCCTAGTGCTGGATAGAATACTATGTAAGGTCTTTCTTATTGGTACTTAAAAATGATCCCCTCTACCAGGGACGCAGTAATACTATGATTTGAAAGATGACTTCCTTGGCCTGAATCTTTCAGACAAGGGTGAGCATCTGACAAAGGTTAGCGTCCCTGGAAGGCTGGCCAGGCCGCTTCCTCCCCTCTGACGCCACTCTGCACACCTTGGGTTTCTGGGTCAGAGTGTTAGCGCTGCAGCTCGCCAGGTGGGCTTCAATTCTAACGAAGTTCATAACCTTTTGATTAACTCAGAATTTTGCAGTAGCTTTGGCATAATATTATTGACCACAAAAGGCAAGGGTCCTTTCTTTAGGAAGTAAAGATAAAATGCTCTGGCAGAATGCGCGGAGAAGCGTGTGTGTGTGTGTGTGTGTGTGTGTGTGTGTGCGCGCGCGCACGCATTCTGAGGCATCCTTAATTAAGGAGGTAAGAATGGTGAGTAGAGGAGTGGTTTGGATAGGAAGTAGCCAGCTGAGAGATTTCCTCAGGGAAAAAAGTATTATAATGGATCTGTGTTTGAATGTGACTTCAGACACAAGTGCTGTGCTGTCTGTCACCATCGTTAGCAGGTGTCTCGTGTAGGCAGGGACTGTCCTTTGGAAGCAGTCTGATTGTACCTGGGAAAACGGGACAGCCACAGTGATTGTCAGAGGAGGTTTCCATGGGAGCACCTCTGGGTGGTGGAAGGGAGTGGGGAACAGAGTGCTTTTTGACTGAGAGTTTCCTGGACCCAAATAAGGAAGGAAAGGCGTTCCTGAACACGAAGCCAGCGGTGCAGCCATTTTCACACTGGATGTGTGTACTCAGACTCAGTGGAGACATGGTGGTCGGGGTGCTTGCCCCTGCAGGAGGGCCTTGCTCAGAAGGGACAGCCCTCCTGAGCTTTCCCTCCACTGATGCGCTTGCTGAAAACTCTTGGGAAGAGGAGCCCGCGGGTGTAGCTGAAGTTGCTGAGTCATGCTTTTCTTGCTGCATGTGGCATGGGCCTCTTGCCAACATTATTGAGTGGTTTTCCATTGATGACAGTGGGGCGGTGTTGGTTATGATGTGTCTTATGCTTTTTGCATTCCTGAACTGAGAACTGAGTGGGCAAGTTCTTGAATTTCTGAGGCTTGGGTTAATGATTTGCCAACATGAGAAATCAGACAGGTCTGCCTGCTGGTTCAAGCCTTTCTTTTCTTCTCTCCATAAACGCTGCCCTGTTACGTATCAATGATTATGTGTTGTTTTATCTGTGGAGGCATCTGAATTGGGAATCATGACTTGGGTTCTGGTGACTTGACTAAGACCCTTTCATGCTAAAATGTCACACTTTCAGTCCATAAACAGCTCACTGAGCTTCATGTAAAAATGTGTTGCTTCACAGGTAATTCTAGTGAGTAGTTTCGTGTCTTGTTCCTCCACTGAGTTGAGTTACCATTGAGCTCAGGGAGGTCTCTGTGGAGCCACCATTCTATGAAAATTAGTCTTTTCTTCAAGACACCGTAACAGGAAAGGTGTCAGATGAGTGAGCATGTCACCTCCCTTTTCCAAGCAAAGCTGACTGCGTTTAGGATCAGAAGGGAACTTGAGGCCAGTGCTTCGGCCCTGGGCCTCATTCCCAGGTGTTCCCTTTGGGCTCCATGGGAACAGCATGGGGCACATAGGGATGGGCCCAGTGGGTGAGGTGTTGCTGGCTGGGCCCCTGGCCTGTGGCCCAGCATATTGACTGGGGACAGGCCCGGCCTTGCTGCCTCTGAGTTCTGGCGCCCGGTCTGGCCACCCAGTGTTACTCCGATTTGCTTGGTGTGCTGTGGACAGAGCCTGAGAAGGCTGGGCGAGCATCCAGCTGCTCGGAGCCGCACATCTGACAGCCGCCATTTCGGGGCCCTGCCTGTGCCTGGCCCTCTCAGAGGAGCCTGAAGGAAGGTAGCTCCCCTCAGGTTGCATCAGACAGACTAATGATGGTTTCCTCTCCCCTCCCCCATCTGCACCCCTTGGCCACTGACACCCAGGGACATCCCGGACACAAGCCCGCCAAGGAGACTTCGTCTGCGTGGAGTGCGGGAAGTGCTTCCACCAGCCCAGCCACCTGCGGGCACACATGCGGGCTCACTCAGGTAAGGCTCGCCCTGTCCCTTTGTCCCTCTGTCCCTCCATCCCTCCCTCACTTGTTGCCATGGGGTGTGGGTGTCCTCTGCAGGGGTTCATCCTCCGCAGTCGTTGACATGTGGACACCTAGGCCCCTGTGGGGTGGTGGTGGTGGTGGAGGGTGAAGCATCCCCCTCTGTGACTGCGCCAGACTCTCCTGAAACAGTTTTTTCTTTGCATCAAGTGCCATGTGGTTTAATTTGAGATAAGCCTGTTTGCAAATGTTTCGTTTTAATTAGAGAGTAGACTCCTCAGAAATGAATATGCGAATGAGCTGTGCTGCCACCGGCACTCATGGAAATCAAAGCCTCTGTCAGTGTGACAGGCACTGTGCTCCCCACCTCCCCCCCAGTGGCCCTACGATGTGGCTGGGACCCTCCAGAGGCACCCGGGAGGGAAGCAGACCCGGGCCCATAGGAGCGTGCGGCCCTGAGACCGTGTCAGGCTGAGAAGCCATGTGTCACCCACCGGGAGCGAGGGGCTGGAGGGTCTGTTCTCAGAAGTGTGAAGGATCACACGTAAGCCGGCCTGATGTGAAATGACAGGGGCCAAATGGTAAGTAAGGCAGGAGGATGGTCTCTTCCCACAGGCTGGTAATTACTGTTGTCAGTGACGGCTTTCCTCAGCAGCCGCGTCTGAATTAAAAAGGGCAGTGGCCCCGGCAGCAGCATCACAGTCCCCTCAGGAAGTGTGATGGTAAATGGGTATTTCCCAGCCTTGGGCTGGGTGCTGATGTCTTTGTGTGTGTGAGTGCTTGGTCTGTGATGGTCCTGATTACCGCTGACACTCCCCTTGTTCCCACAGTGGTATTTGAGTCCAACGGCCTCCGAGGTGCTGACGTCCACGCCACCTCTGCGGATGCCCCCAGACAAGTAGGTCTCCCGATGGGCGTGGCGGGAGTTTTGGGTTGCAGCCAGGTAGCAGGAGCATGAGCCGAGATGCTGTCTCGGGACAGATGTGTAGACACCTGCTGGGCTTAGATGTGGAGCCCATGGCTGCAGGACAGCCCAGCGCAGGGGACTGGAAACCGGAGGGTCATCCCAGCTGCTCGAGGTCTTGATGGGGCTGTGGGAACTGGGAGAGACTGGTGGGGCCTGAAACCCTTGACATTCACACTCTCTCACACCAGCCGCTTTTATATGTTTTCTTGAGAAGAAATTGAGCTTAGTCTCCTCTCTCAAGACCCATATTTTTGTATTACTCCGTGTCCTCCATATCACGCACTCTACCGCACGGTCTGGTGTGTAAAAACACCCGCGTCCATGCATATGTGACTGAGCTCCTGTGGCTTTTGTGTGCGAACCACTCCGTGTCTGCACAGCGTGGCGGAACTCTTGGAGCCCACGGTGATGGGACCGTGTGCCTTGCTCTGCAGTGGGGACGCACTCGAGATCGTCATAGGTGGTCTCCTGTGCCATCCTGGGCTGAGAGCACGTGGTTTTAAAGCTCTCCTTGGTGGTCCTCCTACAGAAGGCCACTGCTTCCCTCTTCTCCCACCAGCATTTTCTGTGTAACATTCTTGCCTTAGGATGTTCTGAAACTGCAGACACTCCCGTTGTGAATGCACAGGGGTGTGTTTGCCATCAGATAAACATCAAGCCCCATCAGGTGGTGAGAGGGAGGAAGGGTGCCCTGGCCCTGGCCCTGCCCCGGCAAACCCAATCATTGCAGGCGTCCTGCTTGCGGACGATGAGGGGGATTGGGATATAGAGGGACTGCAGGCATCCTCGTCTTCTCACTGGAAGAGAATGGCAAGAGGTGACAGGACCTCACCAAGACCTCCTGTGAATGAGGGACTGATCTGCACAGGGACTTCCGTTTTTAAATTTATTTCTGCATTTTTAGAATTCCCATTTTTCAAAGCCTGCCTTTCAGTGTCATTGACAAAATGCCTTCCCGTTTGTTATCATGTTTTACTAAGTGACTTCTCTCTCTTTAATAAAACTATAGTTTTAGAATGTCAAGCAGTTATTTCATGATGCTGTGACAACTTATGAAATAAATAACAGCTTGCAGAATGCCGAATTAGAAGATTTCCCAACACATGTGACCTCGGCTCGAAGCACTGTCCTTTTTAACAGAAATCAGCCCCGGTGACAAGAGGCACCGATGCGTCTGTGGGCTGCGTCTCAGCGAGGTCGTGCCATAATTGGAGAATTACATATTGAGATGACACCATGAGTCAGTCCAGAGGGTTCCTGCGAGCACAGACGACCCATTAAATCCACCCGAGATGTGGCTTTTCGATGCGTGTTTGACAGGGGTGGGAGCCCAGGCAGATAGGAATAACGCAGTGAGTCTCCGGGAACACACATCCATTTACTTGCTTCCTATTAATTCTGCGGGAGCCTCTTCAAAATGCTTCTGTCATGGGGAGAAGTAGCTCACTAAAGCCAGCCACCCGGCCTGTGTTTTAAATCATTTCTGTGTTGCTTGCAGTTATGCTGGGAATTCTTAGCGGCGTTAGTCACCCTGGGCTCTGACGGAGAAAAGATGCGTTTACATTGTCTGTATAAGCTCCGTTCTGCTGTTTTATACTTATTACCCACTAACCCCCCGGTTCCCGCCCACAGTAACGCAGGGACTGTTGGTGGGAGGCGCTTGTGGTCAGCTGTCTTCTTCGGGCTCAGGACAGTGGTAGCTCAGGCGGCGACGGGAAGGCCGAGCCGGGTTCCCATGCCCCTCCTGTGTGGGCAGCTCACTGGCTCAGTGCCGCATTTGAGATCCCAACTCTGAGAGCACTTCGGGCCCTTGTGTGTGAAGTAGCTTTTGTTGGTTAATCACTGCATGTGCTGGTTCTGTAGGGAAATTCCAGTTTCCTTAACCTACTTTGGAATTGAAGTGTCTGCCAGGATTGCAGTGTCACCCGAGAGGTGGGGTGATGGCATGGTCGGCTCTAACTCCGACCTTCTTCCTGTCAACTTCGCCCGAGTCTGCCATCTGTAAGATAAGGATCACCGTGACACTTCCTGGATTCTTACTGTGAAAGTGAGCCGTGCCTGGCTCACTTCAGTCATAGCTCTTGTCAATTATTCTAATAATGAATGACCGCCCTTAGTGACGGGCGAGACTCGTGTGCAGGGTGAGTCCTTGGGTGCCGCGCATGCTAGGTGAACGGGGGGACGCACACCTTTCCCCGTGTTTGCGTGCCCGTGCAGCTGCCAGGCAAGCTGGGCCTCCGAGCGCTCCATGTGCTTTGTTTGGCGTCCTCGGCCTGTCAGAACCAGGCAGCATGCTTGGTCTTGTTTTGTTTTGCAGGCTGTTTGCTAGTTGCCCCTTATGGGGAGGAGACAGTGAAAGATTAGTTTGGGAACAGTGTTGTCAGCTTAGGTGTCATTTCCTTGCATGGCTCTATGTTCAGAAGACCGCTTGTCGGTGGAGACGTCATCGTTACGTTTGCACCCAGAGGACAGCTGCCTTTGCCCTGTTAACACCTGAGTCTTCTAACGGGTCCTCATACACCTGCACCTCAGTGAGCCGGGTCCCAGCAGGAGGGCAGAAACTGATGGAAGGCAGTCAGGTCCGAATGAACACGGGCTCCGAGGACAGGTGAAGGGACTGCCTCTGGATGTGGTTTCCGCTGTGATTTCTATTCTGTGCATCCTCTGGTTAAGCCTCTGCTGTGTTACAACCATGCACTTGGTGTGGGGCTCCCAGAAGTGTAGTCATTGCTTCACAACACACTCCTCTGATGGGCAGCGTGGGAGGGTCACGGAGACGGAAGTTCAAGTTGTGGATTCAGTAGTAGGGCTGCCGGTGGGTGGGTAGTGGGCATGCTATTCTCTGGGCGTCTCATCCTTTTGCTTCATTGTGAGAGGGCTTGGGCACTGGAGGGGAGGAGCTGTCTTTACGCAAAGCATCCATAGCTGTGAGGATAATTCTTCCAGTCCTTGGGCATGAAGCCACTCACTGTTTGTGCGTGTGTTTTGATGATGATTCTATTCACAGAGGTAGCTAAGAGTCCAAGCACAATTCTAAACGGGGGAGCAGTTTATGCCCATTGTTGCTTTGAAGATGCTTTGACTTATGTTTAGCATGATTAATTTCCAGTGATCACCAGTCATTAGAAAGGACGTTTTTGAAAATAATATGCTGCAAAATGTGCATCATTGTCCTGTGATGTTAGAAAAAAAAAAAAAAACAACTAGAAGGGTTTCTTAGTGTTGTAGAGAAATGCTTTTTCCATTTTTTTAATAGATTTAAAAATTTTTTTTAAAAAAAATATATCTCATTGATTTTTTACAGAGAGGAAGGGAGAGGGATAGAGAACTAGAAACATCGATGAGAGAGAAACATCCATCAGCTGCCTCCTGCACACCCACCACTGGGGGTGTGCCCGCAACCAAGGTACATGCCCTTGACCGGAATCAAACCTGGGTCCCTTCAGTCCGCAGGCCAGTGCTCTATCCACTGAGCCAAACCGATAAGGGCTCCATTTTAACTGGTTGTGAAACCTTAGAAATTAACTTTTAAAACCAAGAAAAAAATTAACCCTCTCTCCCCAACCTCCTGGGTTGGGGGTTTAATAGACCAGACTGATTTTTGCTAAAATATGAAAACTGGAGTTTTGATTGGTTTAGAGTCTTTGCTAAACGTTGAAGACTATGATTAATATATGATTTGTTATTATTCTAAGTGTTATTTTAAAACAGTTAAGTTGGGGAAATAATTCCATTAATCAAAATAACAGGAAATGAGAAAACAATGGCAACCTAATTTGTCTCATTTTCAGCTGTGGATATTGTAATGTGGACGATGGGACTCATGTAGGTTGGAGTGTTTGGACATAGGCACAGTCCCTTTTCAGTATCACTGTTGGAGTCTCAGATCCAATTCCAGAATTTACTTCATTTGTCTTAGTAGTTTTCTTTGTCATAAAACCAAAGAAACATCTTGAAACACATGGGCCATTTTTCTCTAAGAATGACAAATGTCACGACTGTCACTGGTGAGTCATCCAAGGTGACCCACCGTGACAGGAGCCCTGCCTGTGTCCGGCTGAGGGGTCCCTGTGTGTGCTGGGGGACAGGCTTTCTTGTATGCGTGCTGTCAACCCCCAACATGAGCGCAGACAGGGTCCCTTCCTTATAAAGGCAGAAGGGGAGGAGCAGACCTCACAGAGTTCGAGAAGTCGGCATCCATCCCTAGAACATTAAGATGCCTCAGAGAAAGGTTGTATTTCTTTCAACAACACTGCAAAGACCACACACTGCAAAAAGAAATGCCTCCTTTTCTAAAAGCACTCTTCTCATTTTCTGATGACTCTTTATGGGAGGGGGAAAGCCCAAAACAATGTATGTGCGCTCAAAATACCCTGTGTCCTCTTCCTGCCTGTGTTTCTGACTCCTCTGTTCCACAGCTGTGTTTCCCCCTTAGTCTGATTTCTCAGGTGAATTCCATCCATGCCTTAAAAACCCTGTAGGACTGCAATGTTCAATAGTAAAGTGTCAGTTTTAGTGAATCAACATGTGAAAACGACTTTCTCAAACAATGAGATGCTATTTGAACACCTTCCTTCAGTTATAAAAAGAAACAGGTACCTGTGCATCTAGATTTGGGTGCTAAATTTAACAACCTCATTACTCAGGTTACCTAGGTTCTGCAGTCTTCCTAACCAAATGTAGCCCTGGCAGGTGTGGCTCAGTTGGTTGAACATTGTCCTGTGCACTGGAAGGTTGCTGGTTCCATTCCTGATCAGGGCACATACCTGGGTTTTGGGTTTGATTCCTGGTCAGGGCACATGTCAGAGTTGCGGGCTCTGTATCCAGTAGGGGGCATGCAGAAGGCAGCCAATCGATGTTTCTCATCGATGTCTCTCTCCCTCCCCCTCCCTTCCTCTCTCTCTAAAGATCAATGAAGACATATTTTAAAATGCATCCTGCTGGTGTGCAGGGAGCTACAGCTAAAGTCAGGGTTTTTGCTGACCCAGCGAGGTTGCTCCGTGAAGTTCATGGTTTATGTTCTTGGGTGTGGATACGAAAATCCATAGGAAACATGCACTCAGAAACCCAAAAGGCAGAAATGAGCTGTTCTGTTGTCTCCTTTTCTCATCCAGGGGAGAGACCTTTCTAACCCAGATACCGTCCAGACAGTGCCTCTCAGAAAGGGCACCTAAAGACTCGTCTCCAGCGAACCCCGGTGCCCCGTGACAGCCGTTAGCAGTCCCCTCCTGGATGTCCCAGCTGCCTCCCAGCAGAGACCCTGACCACCCGCGCCAGGAAGAGTGGCCGCCCTCCCCACCCGCCACCCCTCACCTTAGACCGCTGTGCTGGCCCGGAAGCTGCAGGCGAGGCCTCTCCTGGTCGGACGTTGAGGAATAAATAAAGACGCTGAACTCTAGAACTCCATGCAGATGTTCCGAATGCGTATACGTGCTCGTCGGCCATGGTCCCACGTTTCCTGTGATAGATGGTGGTGTTGGCAGGCACAGCGGGAGCACACGTCTGTGCTGCTCACAACAAGTGGA
Organism: Murina feae; assembly: GCA_004026665.1. Taxonomy (NCBI): domain Eukaryota; kingdom Metazoa; phylum Chordata; class Mammalia; order Chiroptera; family Vespertilionidae; genus Murina; species Murina feae. Next base: position 48,436 of record PVJC01006460.1, read on the forward strand.
GACACTGGAAAAGAGCTGCTCACGCGTGTGGGACCTAGTGAAGCCGTGTGTGCAGGACTGTGGGGCGACGGCAGGGCTGGGGTTGAGCTGACACAGTGTTACTGCTATGGCCTCTCCCGTCTTAGTGGGTATTTATGTGGTGAATGAGACAGGAAGGAGGGGCGTGCAGGTGCTGTGCGCACCAGGTTGGGTGGGGCGGGGAGGTGGAAACCCCCCCCCCCCCCCCCCCCCCCCCCCCCCCCCCCCCCCCCCCCCCCCCCCCCCCCCCCCCGTTAGCTTAAGCCACCTCCCTGGGCCCTTTGCATCCCCATTGCTCCTTTCCTCCCCCCATGCCTGTGCTCAGCGTGTGGATGGGAACACGGCCATGGGAATGTTTCTGTTCTGCTTCCGGAGCAGAGCGAGGTGAACACTAAGAAAAGCAGGCTTCTTTGTTTATTCTCAGGACCTCTTGTAACAGGGCTACATTCTGCAAAATGCTCACGAAGGAAGGCTCCCGTCTTAACGCCGTCCAGGTCCGGACCATTTTGGTCGTGCAGCAGAGCCCTTGGGAGACTTGGGGGCCCATCACCCTGAGCTGGTGCTCTGGAACCTTCTGTTCTCTCTCCCTGCCCCACCCCAGCAAGTAGGCGTGTTTCTCCGCGGGCCTGGTGCCCTCCTGGTGGCCCCCACAGGACGAGCACCCTCGTTCCTAGAGCACGGAGGTCCCCAGGCCCCTGGGTGGGGCGGGCGGCTCTATATACCTCTTCCTCAGTCAAGCAAACGCAAGTTTTCTTGGTGGGTTAAGGCCTCCAACAAAGGATCTTAAATCCTGCCACCGCGTACGCAGGGAAGATCCTGGTCCACAGATACAAATAGTTTCCTTCTTGGTACCGTGACATTCAGGCGGTGACGGTAACCTTTCTGAGAGTTTCTGACGTTTGCACACAGGATTTTATGCATTATCGAAAGTTACTGCTGCCTTGAATGAAAATGTTCTGTGAAATTTTTTGCAAAAGCTTTACTAGGTTTTTTTTAATTGTGAAATTTTGTAAAGGCAGGACGTGGATTAAAATGAGCATGCTAAATATATTTTTCAAAAAAGCAATAATTTTACATGTACAGAAATTATCCCTAACCTTTAATACTGGTGAGAGCGACAGTTTACTTCATACCGTAATGGGTTAGCGCAGTTTTTGTAGAAAATGGGCTTCTGATACAAAGAGTTGTTTAAACACACACACACACACACACACGTACCCTAAAGTGTGGGGTTTTTTTTGTTGTTGTTCTAATGATTTGTTGAATTATTATATTATTATTATTGTTGTTATTGTTATTAGTTAGTGTTTGGTTCTGGATTCTACTTGTTACTGAATTTAAATTACTTGACGGTTCAGGTTACTTTGCAACACTTGGAAACAATGCAATGTAACTGGCTAGTTTATATATATATATATGTATATGTGTGTGTATATATATATATGCACATATATACAGCACATATACATATGTATATGTGTGTATGTATATCTAATTTTTTACTTGTTTTTCCTGATATTCTTACACCAGATACGTACCAGAATGACCTGTCTTGTTGGTGTAATTGGGAATGTCCTTGCAAATACGGTTGAGCGACCGTGACTCACTGTTCTGTGAACTTATTTCGAGCAGATACATTATGTTGCAGATACATTCCTCTGTTCACCTGAGAAACCACAATGCCTTCCTGTTGACTTATGTTTGATCATTTCGATAGTTTTCCCAAAGTGATCATTTCTGCATTTTCTGGCTTTTCGTTTCTTGGCTGAAAGTGAAAGATGACAGTTCAGGAACACACAGGGGCTACTGACTTAGTCCTGGTCTGTTTCTCTGAGTTTTAGTTATTAAAGAAAGTTTATACTCCAAGTGACACAGAGGCATCGTGTCCCTTCTTACTGTTGGAAAGCAGCACCCAGGAGCCCAGCTGGCATTCCGAGCTGGGCGTGTCTTCCTGGAGACTCCTCCCTGGGGAGCCTGACGGGCTGAGGGGTGGTTCCTGGGCATAGCCAGTGCTAATAATTGTGAGCTGCAAGGAGTCCAGAAATGAGGTTTCTATTTAATGACACAGACGGGAGGGGAGCCCCCCTCCCAACCTCCCCGCCCAAGAACGCCCCCTCTGAGACACACCGTTTCCAGCCCAACTGGTTCCTTCTTCCACTGATCATCAGTATTGTACTGGTTTGTGAATGCCTTCCTGTCAGCCCTGCCGTAGTATTTAATATGATTTGTGTTTTCTTATTTATTTAGCCAATGTGTTTCAATTTGCTTTCCTTCGAACAATGATTTCCACGTGATCTCTCCTGTAAGTCACCTCTGACTGTTCCAGACTTTTCTACTACCTCTACCGATCTGCTGTTTCCTCGATTCTTCACAGGATTTTACAGTGTTGGCGTCTAATGTGACTTGGACAATAAAGGGTTTGGTTGTCTACTTGCAGCTTCTCCGTGTGTGTCCCCGGCACCGCCAGTGACTCCTGGCGTGGCTGCCACTCGCCCTGCTTCTCCCATTCACGTCTCCTACTCGTTGTCGCCTTCAGATAACACACAGATGATGAGCGGATAGAGATCTTTCAGGTTACTCACTCATACTCCTTAATTTGAAGAATGAACATTTCAGTTACCTGAAGAATCGGATTTTGGGCAGGTCCACTGCTTGGTCACTCTTCCGCCTGCTTCCCGGGCGTGCGTAGAGCAATCGTAGGTGGACAGCTTCCACCTTGTTCAAAACACAACACACATGTCCAGGCCCACTGGGTTTGGCCATTTGTTTTGGAAGGCATTAAGTGCTTTAAGGGGTACCCCCAATAGTTATTTATTTTTTGAACCAAGAGAGACACTGGTTTCCTGAGAAGAAGGTTTTCACAGATATTGCACTGGGAATCCACCTGTGGCCACCTGGTGAGAGAAGGTAGGTGGATCTTGCCCAGCCCGGCCACTCTGCCGCAGGGCCTCCAATGTCCCACAGACAGCCACGCAAAGTCACTGTGGTGTGCCGCAGGGAGCAGGTGGCACCTCCCTAGGGTGTCGGCCGGCTTTGGGAACGTCCCTTCTTTCAACCAAGAGAAAGTGTGGCTCCGAGGATGAGTGTGGGCTGCATCACAGAAACGACAGCAGCCTGTCCGAGCACTTCCTGCACTTTCACAGACACATTCCTTCTTGAAAACAAAGCCCCTCCTCCTCCCCCTGCCCCCACTGCAGAGGCTTCAGGCCTGTACCCAGGAGAGGGACCTTGTCTTCGAACCAGTGTACCTTCCCCTCTGAAGGTGTCTACCCGCAGGGAGCGCACATGCTGCGTTGCTGATTTTGCCTGTGCCGAGTTCTAATTGCAGAGCGTTCACTTCACTGAGCAAAGAAAGGAAATAGCAACAGGCCAGGGCGTCAGGGGAGGGTTCCCCACCCAGAGCCCCGCATGCCCGTGGGCAGTGACGGGGAGAATGTTCATTCTTCAGCAGTCTTGCTAATGATACTTTGAGGCAGTAAAATGCAAAAGACCATAGAATTTGTATTTCTTTTTTTAAAGACAATTTATAACATTATATTTTGTACTCTTTATATTAGAATTTGTAACTAGATTGATGTATTTAACTATTTCTGAAAAAAAAAGTTCAATGTTTCAGTTGTGTGATAAAATATTTAGATAAAACATATTCTATTGGAACTTGAAATCAATAAAAACATCTTGGAGTTCTTTGAGACTTGTTAGACCTTCTTCCTCTCCTATAGGAGGTGGCTTCACTCCTCTGCGGTTTTGTTGTTGTTGTTGGCTGAACATGACCTGAAGGGGTAGTGGTCTTCCTTTAGGCAGAGGCCTTTTTAGGATGATTCACAGACTGAGTCATCAGAAAGGATGCCAAGGTGGCCGGAGCACTTTCTTCAAGTCTTCTGTGGACTTCAGGAGAGACACACACTTAAACAGATTTTTTGGAGGGTGACTCTGTGTATCTCATTTCCCCCAGGACATCTCTTTTTTTTTTTTAACCTTTTTTCTTTTTAATATATTTTATTGATTTCTTATAGAGGAGAAGGGAGAGGGACAGAGAGTTAGAAACATAGGTGAGAGAGAAACATTAATCAGCTGCCTCCTGCACATCCCACACTGGGGATGTGCCCACAACCAAGGTACATGCCCTTGACTGGAATCGAACCTGGGACCTTTCAGTCCACAGACCAATGCTCTATCCACTGAGCCAAACCAGTCAGGGTGCCCCAGACCATCTCTTATTCCCCACACGAAGCCAGCACACGGCTCTTACACTGAATCTGAGGAAAAGGTACCAAAACCTTTGGGTGGGGCTGGGCCGGAGTTACCAGGATTCTCTGAGTAGGGAGCAGTCACAGGACTGGGGGCCTCAGGTGGACTAACAGAATTTTAATTTGAAAATAGATAAAATGCATTTAAAAGGCATTAACTCTGTCTCAACTGGCAGAGAAAAGAAGGGCAAAAGTAAGTACTGGGACATGGCTTTCACGCCATCCGGGGAGGAAGAGGAGGGCTTGGTGTGTATAGCAGTCAGGCCTGTGCCCCCGTCTGCTTCTGTGCTGGCCGGTGCACCGAGCTCACCTCCACGCTCCACAGCTCATGTGGTCCGAAAGCTGCCGCTCGAGGGAACCGCAGGAACAGCTGTCCTTGTCGGCAGTGAGGCTACTGCTCCTGGGAAGTGAGCCTCTCTCCCAAGGAAGAAGTGGAGACACCACGCCCTTGATCTGAAACCCTGATCGCATGTGGGTGACAAACAGAATCCCTGCCCAGATCGCCACGAGTCACCTGACATGGGCATTGCTCTCAGTGACATGGGCTTGTGATGGTCGTGTGTTCAAGTCCCAGCAGACACCTCCCCCAGTCCCTGGGGTCCTACAGGCACCGTGCCCCTCCTTCAAGAAGGCAGTTTCCTTCCTCTGCGTGCCCTTGGCCCCATGGTGAGCGCACGGTGCCCGGCCAGGTGCTGAGGACCCCTGGATGTTGGGAATCAGGAGGCGGCGGCGCTGAGAGCTCCCTGTGTCTGTGATGTCAGGGACAGCGCTGGATGCAAGCCTGGGGCATGGCCGTGGTCTGGTGCACAGAAACCTCAGGCCTGCATGCAGGGGACTCAGTCTACACAGCCCTGCCTTTCCCCTCCGCGGTCTTGCTGGGAAACAGCAGTGGCATTTCTCATGTTCTAACATGTGCACTCCATCTTACTTTTCTAAAAGGTGGCTTGTTATTCACGAGATACACACAACCATTGAAAGAAACGGTGTTGAGGTGCCCTGGCCGCTATCTGTGTGAGGAGTCCCTGTCCCTCCCCCACGGCCAGCGGGTGCCCAGGCCCAGCAGGCTCTCAGGTTGGGGTTCCCCTGTGGGAACCTGGAGGGTAGGAGAGTCACACAGCCCTCCCCTCGGTGTCCTTGACCTGAAGAGTTAAGGCGGAATGAATGAGGATTTCGTGGAGAGGGCTCTGTGCTTTCCCCCCTTTTTCAACAGAAGAAGATATTACAGAGGGGCTCCTCCAAGCCATCTCTTCATGGGGTGTCGCCGAGAGTCAGGCATCGGAACAATCCCCTGGCTTGGGAGCCAACAATTTCAGCTTCTATTTAAAAAAATTATTTATTTATTTATGAGCAAGGGAGGGGGAAGAGAGAGAGAGAGAGAGAGAGAGAGAGAGAGAGAGAGAGAGAGAGAGAGAAAGAGAGAGAAAGAGAGAGAAACATTGATTTGTTGTTCCACATATTTATGTATTCATTGGCTTTATGTATGTGCCCTAACCAGGCATTGAATCTGAAACCTTGGTGTGTGGGGATGACACTCTAACCAACTACCTGGCCAGGGAAGTTCCAGCTTTTAAAGGGTCAGAGGACTCTCACTTTTCTTGTACCCAGGCTTGTTAATATTTGGTCACAGCAGCCATGCCCATTGCCCGTTGTGCCTCACCATCTCCCATGTCACGTTCTGCCTGGTCCTGGAATTACATTGAAAGAGGGTCCAGAACAAAGGGATGTTTCTAGGACAGGGCGCCAGGAGTGGAAAGGGGGTCCTTCTAGGGAAGAGAGACCCCACATGGGTCAGGTGGGCAGGTGGGCATTTGCAGGTCTACCAGCAGGAACAGCAAGTGGAAACTTGGGGAGGTTTGTATCACAACTGTGGCTGGTGGGTGGAAGGCACAGCTGCTCTTGGCGCACTCACTGTGGAGGAGCAAGGCAGACATCACAATGAGTCCCTGTTCAGGTGGATGCAGGCTGCAGGGATGTGGCTGGAGGAGGAGTTGTGCCCACTGGAGAGAGGTCAGGGGTGCAATGATATCACCCAAGTGGCCAGCGTCACTAAGACCAGGTACCACCTGCCTGAAACTTTTATTTTATAAAATGATTTGGGTAAATACTTGCAATTAAAATAACATTTGTACCTGATAACAAACCTTGGTTGGCTTAGATATTATGTAAGATCTTGATTTGGGTGAGAAAATGGACATGTGCATT